>JAQIWS010001568.1:0-10830 GCA_034696085.1 Stigmatogaster subterranea | reverse complement strand
AAATAAATGGCCGGAAACGTTGACAATTTAGTTTTCACCTGCGTTTCCCACAATTTTATTTATCACCGCAAAACAGCATGGCTTATACTAAATTAAATTCACTTATAAAAAACGAAAACAAAATTATAAAAATGAAAAATATTCGAAAAATACGAAATTTTGCATTTTTACATCACGTTCGAATCATTCTACAAGACTACTACTTAAGTGTTCCACACTTTTCCTTCATTTGGCGTAAGAAACTCCATCAACCCCAGAATAAAACAAAGTCTAAAAACAATAAATAAGAAAATGTTACAAAAATAAACATTTTCGTAATTATTTGTAAAATTATCTTCATTTTCATACCACGTTTAAATTATTCTGGAACAATATACTGTTAAAACTGTTGGTCTAGAAAACCCTAATTTCCAGACGGGACGAAAATTTTCAAAATCGCAGAATCATCTGAACTAATCGCTAAATTTACGCGACATACCGCTGTATATTCACAAATAATAAAATTTCAAATTTTAAATTTCAATAAAATTAAGTATTTACTTGTATGTGAGATTTCAAGATCCAAAATCCAAGACTCCAATTCTCAAAGCTATTGAACACTTGAAACAAATTTAAACATACCATTGAAAATTATACTAATTTAAGAAATTTTGATAACTCTTGAAACACAAAATGTATAGTATTAAAATCGCGACTCGTGGCACAAACAATCCCAGTAAAAATTTAGTCGCACTTTATTTACAGGAAAATTAAAATACGAAAACTTCCGTGATACACAAATTTATTTTAATTTTTACAACTAGTATAAAATTGTACTAAAATATATTAGTTGATTGTTCACTTTTTTAAGACAAGGAAATTTACAAAATAAAATTAGAAATTCAAACAAAATTGTCGTAAACGTTGCCAAAAATTAAATTTTAATCCTCGGCTGCGTTTTCAACAATTTGATTGTAAAAGACTTTACCATTTATAACATGTTATGATGTTAAGACGAATTAAGACTACGGGAGTTTTAACATTTTAAGAATATTTTATACCATTATTTTTACACCATATTCAAGCCATTCAAATTTCATCACGAATTTTTAAACGTTTAAACGATGCAAAATTTTACATAATCGTAAAGTTACAGTTTAAATTAACGATTTACTTGTTGTGTTACATCAAGTGAAAAATCTTTAAACTTCAAAGAAACCAGAATAAATAACATCAACGCATAAATATCAAAAAATCGTGCAAGAAAATAATGTATTAACGATATTTTGAAAAATTCACAGTAACTTTTTCATATACTGCGTTATTGATAACTAAGTAATAGCAAAATCGGACGTAGTTCCACAATTTTACGGAGAACAACAAAAATTTTAAACCACAATAATTTAACGAAAAAAATAAATTATGTAATAAATTTCAAACAAATTCATAAAATTTCACTAAATTTTTCAAGCTCGTTAAAATTTATCAATTTCTTGGGTTCACTGCATATTTTAGTAAATTTGTTGATCCAAATTTGGAGGACAATTTCACTCAAATACAAATTATAAATTAACAAAATGGAAGAAAATTGCAAAATCTACAAAATATTGCAACAACGAGAAGGTCACACGGAACTAAATTAAAAACAAAAACACAAAATTGTCTAAACGTCACAAAAATGGTGACTTAAGTTTCATGCGAAAAGTGCTCCACAGTATTAAGTATTCACATCATTATAAAATTGCAAATTCCAACAAAAATTATTTACAAATCAAAGCAAGCACTTTAGACATTATTTGCATAAAATTCTTGATTAAATTTATGTCACTCAAAAGTGATAAATGAAAATGTGATATATTCGCAAAATAACCTCACACTAAAAATGTTTTTATGAAATTGGTTTTACGTGTATTCCATTACAACAAATTCATCAGCACGTAATAAAGAAGTAAATAAACATTTACAATAATCAACAACGTGAATTACTTCTAACATGAAAATTTAGCTATTCAGAACGTTGTAACATCGTGAATGACACACAAGTCACGTTCGCGAAATTACATAAATTCAAAGTAACAAAATTTCAGATTTTACACGTTCTTGAAAAATTAACAGCATCGATTATTCAAATGCAAAAACTGTACACAGAGTACAATAGTATAAAGAAAATACCTCCTGAAGAATTAAAAGCAATTTTTGTTTCATTACAGCAAATTCTTCAGTAATAACAGAAGTAAATAAAATCAAACATCTGAATCACAAAACTCAACGTCAACGCTAACAACATAATATGTTAACATATAACAGTGAAAAATAATGCAAATTATCTCGACGTTGAGTGAATTGCACGCTCGGCATATACGGAAATTAGCCCGTCACAATTCCCCAACAAACACAACAAAAACAAATTGATAAAATTCCAAATACCGGTATTGATGGAACCGTCAGAAATCAAAATTACGGAGTTAAATTTTTTCACTTAATAAAAAATTCAAGCATGTTTCCCAATTTGCAACTTTTTCGATGATCCAAAAAAAAGATTAATATCTAAATGTTGCAAAATGAGATATAAAAATAAAAACGTATCAATATAATGCACAATTTTTAATTTGTGGGAATTATTTAGCACAAAAATAATAACCACAAAATTAAAGTTTGGTTAATTTTCAAGTTTGTTACGATTGGAACTATAATTTCAAGTCAATTTTTTTGTCAAGGGAAACATTTAGAACGGTGTTGAAATTAGTTAAAATTAACTATTTAGAACGGTGTTGAAATTAGTAAAAATTAACTGTCACTTGTCCACTTTTTACGACAACGTAATTAATAATTTCGCATTATATAAAACCCAAACATGTAGCAAATTGAAAATAAATTACAAATATGAACAAGATTATATTATAATACTACGGATTCGATCACGTGGTTCACAACTTTTAATCGATTTAAATAAAATTGTTGATCCATGTAAAAGTCGTGGGAGAATTGAAGTAATTCCAAAACAAATCACAAAATACCGACAAAAACTAAGTTATAAAACTGAGGAATATTCAAAACATTCGAAATTTTTACTATTTATAAAATTGTAAATACTTTAGTCATCAATTCTCAAAATTGCGTAACAACCGGCAATAAATTCATTCCATTAACCTAAAATTTCACGTAAATTCGCATTCATAGAGGCATCAAAAACACCACGAAGAAACAGCCATCTTCGAATATTCTCCTCGTGATGCTCGAGATCGTGACGTCATTTTACACCCGCAACATCTGATGGGAAAGAATTGCACTGAACAATAAAAATCCTAAAATTTTATAATTTCGTAAACAAACAAAATCTTACAAACACAATTTTTCAAACAAATCCTAAAGCTGTAATTTCACACCAGAAAAATTTATCTAGATTTTGTAAATCGCCAGCGTTTGCATTGATAAGTTAGTTTACAATTTTTAATCCAAACAAATCACTCTAAATTTAAATTAAGAAATTCAAGCGACAAAATTCGAATTTTTAATTCTAACAATATCTAGGTTTGAAAATCAAACTTTACTAAAGAAATGTGCAAAGTTAAATCCCGCTAAAATAATTTTTTTTAAAATTCCATTACTCCAAATTTGTACAGAATTTGGCTTTAGTCGAATATTAAAAAAACAACCTATTTTAACGTTACATTTTATACATTGTCTAATGTGGTAAAATTGAGACGAAAAATAAAATTCAACTTTTCCAGCGAAAGGATTAAGAACGGATTAAAAATTCATTGCTCATGTTAGGTTCATGTTAATTTCGCCTATACCTGCCAAAGTTGTACCATAAATTAAGCCACACACTTGCCGCAAATATTGAGGAAAATTCAAACATTTCGCCACAACTGTATTTGATGTGCTTAAATTAAATTCGAGTGATTTAGTTACAGTAACTGCTGTACGCAACGAAAACAACGTAATGTACAAAAATTTTCGCACCAAATTGAATCCAGTTAAAAACCCCACCAACAAATACGGGATCAGGTAACTTTTTAAAGAAAACGGAAATTAACAAATTGTTAAATACAACTTGACTGAACATGGAAATTTCAACAAACTGAGTAACATTTTCAAAAAACAATTATATGCGAGAAACTGGTCGATTTAACAAGATTATTTTTCTTCGTGACAAATACATCAGCAAATCGACAAATCTTTCCCGTAGCTCTAAACGCAAATTCACTAAAGCCTACTTAGTTTAAAGTGGAACTAAGTATAGACTGCCCCATTTCAGGAGCGAATAACAAAACGTGGGCGCAAACCAATAGAGTTTTATCGTAACTCACAAATAGATCATAACGAGTTTGACGATATTAAAGTTTCAAGAGCAGTCACACTTGGCGTACTGCAGAACGGATGTGTAAAATAAACGGGAAAATATAATAAAAGACGTAAAATTGGCGTCAGAACGGCACTAAAGAAGTAAACATCCCTCGAGAGAGAGTAATAACGAAGGTGAACGGTATGATTGTCTGAAGATCCCGAAATTAAAACTTTACGACAGGCAATTAAAAATCTTCGCAAATACGGAACATAAAAAGTTAAAAATATTTCTAGTAGTTCAGTCGGTTCCAGCAGTAATGAATCCGTCGTTAGCAATGACTCCAGAGACTAAATTGCGAGTCGACAGAACACGATTAGTGACAATATTGATTTTTAAAACTTTTTTTTGAGTCAAGACACTAAATTGGTAATAACAACTATGAAAAATTCTCTGCCAACTTAAATAAAATGGTCGGAAACGTTGACAATTTATATTTCGCCTGCATTTCCCACAATTTTATTTCAGTACAAAACAGCGTGGTTTACATTAAATGAATAACTTAATTTTCTCTTAAATGCAAATTAAACTAGTGTAAGTAAAGTACGGAGTAAACGAAAGCTAATTTATAAAACTTAAAATTTCACAACGTAAAAATTTATCACAATTTTGTAAATCGTCAATGTTTGCACTGCTACTGTAGTTTACAACTTTTAATTCCAACAAATTTAAAATACAACAGAAATTTTTGAAAAGAATAACGGGGGGTCATTGCATATCATAAGATAAATAATCGTAAATAAATTACAAATTTAAATATACTGTAAGTTTCGCAAATTTGACAGTAATTTTGCTTTCGTCTACATAACTATATTTGCCGCAGTTATTTTTTTACTGCAATTATCGTCATGTAGTTTGGAAATAAAGTATTCAGCAATGTTAAGATGAAAAAAAAATCACAAAATAATAACGAAAATTACAGAAAGTAAAAAATATTCGTGAACTACGAAATTCTTAAATTTGCGCAACCATTTTTCACGAACATTCTAAACTTTGATATAGTTGCAGTAAATCCAACACAAATTTTAAATTTTCATTAGAATTTTTCAAAGTTAATCAACCTTCTACTGGTAAAAAAAACGGATTTATTTTCAGTAACCCAAAATTTTACCAATTTTAACAAAAAAAATCGCGTCAAAAATCCTCGCCGTGGATTTTCACGTCTAGTTATTAAAATAACGACGAAAATAAAACGTTAGTTTATCCTTTTTCTGTAACCTAACAGTTCAAAAATAACTGAAAATCCATGAAAATTGAATAATAGTTTAAATCCCGCTTCAAGTTACTAAATAAAAATAACTACAAAAGGCAACTTACAAAATGTCAAAGAGCAGACAAAATTTGTTCACGTTATGTGCTAAATTAACTACTCGCAGTTTTTCACGTTACAAATTAAGAAAATAAATGATCAAAAAAAGCACATGTGGAAATTAACGCATTATAAAAAAGTGTTATTTGTATAAAATAACATTTTATTGTAATTCCTGAAAATTTACCATCGCATTATCTTAACAAATTCAAAATTCAATGTTAGGTTACTACTCCGAACTACTTCGAACGGATTTTGTCAAGAAGAATCCACAACGGTCATACATAATGCATAAAAGCTAATTTTTGAGCGTCGTTGTTTTTACATAATAAAGTTACGTCACTGCAGAAAACCGCAAATGAGAAGCACAAACTTTTCCAACTTCACGTTGTAAAAAAAAATCGTGCAGAATTAACGGCCACGCAAAACAATTTCCAAACTTTTACATTAAAAAATTTGACCAGCTTAAAATTAAATCTTAGAAAGATCAAGTATTTTTAAATCCCGTTGTGGCAATTTATTAATAATCAAAGATCGTTTATCCTTGATTGAAAACTTCGCAGTCGAATTTACAGCTTTCAACAAATTTTCAAATATTGTAAACCGTATTCGAAGTTACAAATCAACGTTTCACTTATATTAAATAAACATACCCAACACTTTTTCCTCTACAAGAAACGAATAGAAAGTTGTAAAAAATGACGGGGCATAGTTACAATGAATAAACATAGCACTACACCATAAAGTTATACTATTCTTTTCATTAAATACCGTCACAATTGCTAAGCATCAAACTACGGTAGGATAAATTCGAAATGACCAAATTCTAATTAAACAGGTAAACATTGAAATATGAAGCAAAAAATATCCTATTAATAAACAATGTGCAGAATTGAGCGATACGTACTTCAATATAAAAATTTCATAAATTTCAAGATCGGTCATTTAAAGCAGAAATTCGTAAAGAAGATATAATAGTTAATGGTTGTTGACTGACAAAATTGATACGATGTGGAAATGTTTAAGATTAAACGTAATGTCACTTGCGCCATCTTAATTCTTTTCTGTAATGTCCAGACGTCATTCATCGCTAATTCTTTGATTATTTTGTAACAAAATCGTAAATACGCCTTCCAGCTCGACTAAATGTTTAAAAATATTTTTGAGTACTTATTTACTAATTTAATGCAGTGCGCAATATTACATAAATAAAATTTTCTTAAGCTTTAGTGGCGGAATCATCTTTTGCGTACAACTTATGACGCACGCGCTTGACCACTCCGATCGACGAAGTGAGCGTGAATCGGTTAACAGACGATCATGGAGGCGAGAGAGATCAACGTGGACGACAACGACAAAGTGAGAGAAGAAAACGAAACTACCAATAACATGGATGAAAAAGATTCTGAAAAGGCTGAGTTGATGCCTGATCAAAATGATACTGCGAATGTTGAGGAAATCGCGGATGAACAATTGGAAAAAAGTGTTTCTTCGATTGAATCGCTACCCGGATTAGAAGTAGATAATGACAGTGATCAAACTAACAATCTACAAACAAGTAAGACTAGCAAATGTAATTTTATAGTATTAACTTAAAAATATTAACAAAATATCACGCGTATAACATTTAACCGATCAATTGTGAAATTCTTTCACATTTGAATTTCCCGCCATTAAGGTTGTCGTTGTCGCGTTGAATGAGACAAAGAGGTCGACAGCGGCCATTTTGTCATTCTTTGCCAACTGTCAAAATTCTAAAAACTACCATAGTATATTGCTTTTTCGCTAAATATTTAACGTTGATTCACTAGATAATAATGACGACGACAACATGCGATATTGTCCAGATTGTGATTATAAATCGAATCGAAAAGGCAATTATGATCGTCACGTCACCAACATGCACCAAAAATTAGACGTTCCCTTCAGTTGTTGCACTGAACTTTTCTACACCAAAGCTGACAAAATGAAACACATGAAGGAAAATCACGCAGACGGTTACAAATGTCCCTTCCAAGATTGCGATAAAAATTTTGGTCGCCGCGCGCTTCTCACTCGACATTACCAAATACACACTGGCGATAAACCTTTCGCATGTGCCGACTGCGATTACAGATGCAATTCGTCTTCCAACTTAACTCGACACCGAAAAGACGGTTGCGTCAGGATGAGACAACGACAACGAAAAGGAATTCAATGCCAAGCTGATGATCATCAAGATAACGAAAATGACGGTGAACTCGTGAGTATTAATTCGGACAAAAATAATTGTGTGAAATGTCGTCTTTATCAATATTTTGTTTAAAATAGGAAACTGATGCAGTAAATCCACAAGAAATCGCTGCATCTGTAAATACTGGCAATTCATTGCCAACGCCTCCTTCAGCTGAAGCTCAAAGAGCTACTGGCAATTTATTGCCAACTCCACCTTCGGCAGAAGCTAGAAGAGCTCCCAGCAATCAAAGTTCGTCAAACGACAATCTTAACTGTTCAACCAACGTGTCTGGTGACGAAGAGGCTCAATTAAACGTGAGAATCAAACGACTACATATTTTAAATTATAAAAAAATTGGCAATAAAACATTTTCCATCAATTATAGGTTACATCCTCAACTTTGACCGATGGTATTGCAACAACGCACCAATCTCACCCATTGGGAGATGAACAGTCCGAGCCACTGGATCTCAGCACTCGACATCATCGACCCAACATAGACCCCATTAATAATATGGCCATTTTCCCTGTAAATTACCCAATTATGAATCATACTCCTCCATCATTTCTCCCTTATCAAGCTCATCCACATTTCCCAAGATTTATTCCAGACCATCGGTTCGTGCCATATCCATACCCACGTACCAACTTTCGAGCACCTTTTCCAGATTCTCGATATGGTTTTAACCCGTACCAGCAATAAGATAAAAATGTAATTTTTAGTCAAAATTGATAATGATTATAAATACATTTCCAGAAATAAATGAAATTTAACCAATCTTCACGTTAATGAAAATTGACTAACGTCGGATTGTGACCTAAATTATGTAAAGAAATAAAGTTACAACGATGATACTGTACTGTAATTATACGTTAAGTGGCTTTTGCTAACGTCATCGCGTGAATGTAATGCCTGCAGAATCTTTGCACTCAAGCCATTTGCAGTAGGGTTACAACAAGATACTCTACAATTACGATAGTCGGAGAACTAGTATCGCATATTTTACACGAAACCACTATGCCGCCATGTTGAAATAAATTATTTAATTATTGCAAACTCCTACGCGAGTTGGATGTTCAAGTTTTAAGATTACTCAGTCGTTGTGAATTACTTTAACGACGGTTGTTTTAAAAGGATATTCAAAGACGTGAAAATAAAACAAGTTGACTCTGAAATTAGAAAAATCGGCGCATGTACGCCACCCACAAATTTAAAAATAGCTTACAAATTTGAACAAAATTTCCGTAAGCGTTGACAAAAATTAAACATTAATACTACTGATTCGATTACGTTGATCACAATTTTTTACATATATAAAATTTTTGATGCACCGTAAAAATCCTAAAATATTACGATCCAAATTGTTAAAAATTAAATTTATACAACATAAATTCTATAATAAAATTTATTAAATATCACGCAAGCCTAAAATCGCAATAAAAATTTTTTGCAAACAATTTCTTAGCAAACAAACACATAAATTCCAAAACAAAAGAATTTATCAAAATTTTGTAAATCGCCGATGGTTTACACTTTGTAATTCTAACAAAACACAAAAATAAATTACAACAGAAATTAATAGCTCATCCACCAACGGTACGGGTGATCATTGCATATCCTGTGATAAATACAGTATTCATAAATAAGCTTAACTTAAATGTCGTCAAACACCCAAGTCGTTGGACGACAAGCAAAACAGAAAAAAGAACATCAGTCCAATTACAAGACAAATACAAAAGCAATTTACAAAATTACAAAAAAGTTTACGTTAGTATGTAATATTCGATAATCCAAAAATTACCATAAGTTTAAATTAAAGTAAATCTCAACCCCATTGCTGTAACACATGTGGTAAATTCTAGAAACGATTTTTCTAGACTGTGTAAGATTCCCTGCAGCAATTCAAATGTAACACGACAACATTTATACTTAACCAAATCAAAACAAATTTTACAACAGCTCTCAAACGGAATTAACAAATCAATATTTTACAAGTTTTTGATTTTAATATTTTGTCACAAAAGGCACTACTGCACCTGGAGTAAAATTGAAAAAAATTTGTTGATAAATATTGACAAGATTTTAGTGCAATGTAAATTATAATTACAAATTGTATAAAATCCAAATGACACCAAAATATATTAAACAAATTAACAATAAATAACAAATTTGAACAAAATGCTTTCGACCGATCGTCGGGATTAACGTTGAACTAAATTCCAATAAATTGGAAACATTTAATTGCAAGAAGTACATATTGCAAAATTAGCATATACCAATTTGGAACGGGAGTTTTAAATGACAAGTAATCGGCAACATTACAATCAGAAAATTTTTCACAGAAACTCAAAAATTTAAATAAAATGGTGGGAAATGTTGACAATTTAAATTTCGCCTACGTTTCCCACAATGTCATTTCAGTACAAAGAAACATGGTTTAAATTCACTTCAATTCAACCAAAAGCAAATCACAACATAATAAACGAAAACAACGTTATAAAACTGAAAAATATTCTAAAAATTCGCAATTTTTCACTATTTAGAAAATCGTAAATTCTTTTACTCAGCAATTGCGTAACATTGGCAGTAAATTCATTTCACAACAAATAAATTCTGTAATAAAATTTATTAAAAATCACTGAAATCCCTATAAAATTATTCAATTTCTTAGCCTAAAATTATTAAATTTATTGGCGAAAATACAAAACAAAATTTTTCAAGCAATTAACCGACGGGTGGTCGTTGCATATCCTGCGATAAATATTCATAAATAAATTACAAATTTAAATATAAATTTTGCACATGTTGCTTTCGTCTATGTTTGCAGTAATTTAAATTTCTAAACTTTGAAAACATTGTTTATAATACAGCAGTCAATAAATTGACGCTAAAAAATATTTAAAAAAATTTTTTATGAATGAATCACGGAGTAAAATTGAAAGAGATTCTCTGAATCATCGAAATTCAAAATATCGAAT
>JAQIWS010001567.1:0-10831 GCA_034696085.1 Stigmatogaster subterranea | reverse complement strand
AGTAAAAGAGTTTATTTTGGATGTGACAATTTTTATTTCTAGTCATTAAACACTTTAAATGTATTTTTGTGTTCTACGTCGCTTATCGAGGGCAACCAGTTTGGCATATGTTCTTCGTCGCCTGGAGTTGGATTCCTAGAACTTAATATAATTTTTATGCTCCCATGACTATCTTTTAAATTACAATACTACCTTTAACCATATTTTGCAAAATTCACCCACAATTCCTAAAATTTATTCTCTTGCGCTGACTTTCAATGCCATATTTAAAATTAAATATTTTATTTTTTCTTGTGACTTCCACCTCTCTGTTCAGGTGGCAAATTGTACCCACTTTAGGTTGTTAATTTTACCTAAATATAAAATGGGTGCTAATTTGATCCTTTTAGTATTAGGTAGACAAATCTACTCATATTGCATAGGTTGACAATTCTATTTTTCACAACGTCGACATATTTTTAAAAAAAAATTTGTGAAAGGTGCAATTCGATAGTATCTTTTTCCACCAAGGAAATATTTATGTGTAAATGTGCATCTTTTTCGAGGTGATACCTCAATAAGGAGGTGTATTGAAAACTACCTTTAAAGGGACATTTCAGCACTTTCTCTAGCGGAAAGAGGTGCAAAACACCATTTTCTGCCTACTTTACACCTTTATTTTTTAGTGAATATACACAAATATCAATCTTTGAATTTTCGCCAACTTTTGACCAAATTTTTACACGTTTTACATTCTTAAATAAAAATTTTCTCAATTACCAATTCTTAAAAACTAAAATTTCTCAAGAAAACAATTAAAAATTAGATTTATTACCAAACATCTGGCTTTTTACAAATAATTTTTCCGATGCGGGGAAAAAAGCAATTACGTTATTGCAAACACGGAAGCTAAAGTAAACTTCAAAATAGGCGCGATTGGTTAAATGTGGGAACGAACTGAAGTCTAGTTGATAACTTCAGCAAAAAAATCCATTATTTTAAGCAGCATTGACGCTATTGTCCGAACATTTCAGCGCATTGATCGAACTCAAACAATGAATTTTATTGATCTACCAAACGAAATTAAATGTCTTATTTTTTCGAACTTTACCTTGACAGAATTGCGCTATATCGTAGCACCGGTGTGTCCAGAGTGGCGCCAATTCGCGCGCACACCTATTTGCTGGACGGACCTCGAACTGTTTAATCATCAAACACACAAACAAATGTGGCGAATCTTAAGACGTACTATCAATATTCGTCGACTAAAAATATGTGGCGTTGGAAATTTTTGTTGGTTCGTCGATATACCAATTCGCAGAACCCTACGGCGATTGGAACTAAAACATTGCTATGTGTCAGCTGAAACAATGTCGCGGTTCACTGCGATTTTTCCGCACGTACAAGTTGTTGAAATAATGCCATATTGCCGTATAGGCTTCGTGCACCAGATAGGTGGCAGCACTGAATATCGACGTAAGCGCCGTCCTGGGCTCCTGGTGGCGAAATATGCATTTTTGGTGGGCAACTCATACTACTGAATTTAAGTTTAAACTAATTATGTAACTTTACTAAGTGACCAAATTCATCCAAAAATTGCATAAAACTTGGCTAGAAATAACTATATTTGCATAGTTTGCGTTGCTTCAGTAGTATGAGTTGCCCACCAAAAATGCATATTTCGCCACCAGGAGCCCAGAACGGCGCTTACGTCGATATTCAGTGCTGCCACCTATCTGGTGCACGAAGCCATCACTACAATGACGCATTGGCATTGTTTAAAAGTCATCGCGCTTGAATCGCCAATTAATGGATACGAAAACGCGTGTCTCGACGCTTTAGCTACAAATTGTAAAAATTTGACGGAATTTAATGCTGCATTTTTCTCGAACGTGGATGACAGGTATGTATTGATGCTAAGTTTATTATTATAACAATTTATATAAGTTTTTATTTTATTAGATCATTTACGAACTTTTTAACACAGTTAAAAAATCAATTGAAACAATTACGCATTTCTGGTCTTGGTGACGTAAGCAGCAACGCGTATACAATATTACCTGAATGTACTCAGTTGACGCATCTAGAATTACAAGATGCAAGCAAACTGTCTGACAATAACTTGTTAAATTTACTCGTAAGTTTTTTGTATTATTTGAATTTTATTATAAATTTCAATACCGTATAATTAATATAATTTTATATTTTTGAAGGAATTAAGACATCTTAAATACTTGATATTACACGGCAGTCGTGTATTATTTTCTTCAGAATTTATAAATTTATTTTCTGGAGTTTCATTTGCACCTGTTGAATACGTAACGATCCTCAAATGCCCTAATTTTAACCACGAATTTTTGAGTGTGTTCATTAAGAGGTTTGTAAAATGGTATTTTTTTTCTCTGGACAAAAGATTAAATTGTGAATTTTGTTAATTTTCTTTCAGTTGTCCGCCTAGTTTAACGCACCTGCGAGTCAAGTATAAAGGTTATTACAAGAACGGAACTTGCCATAGCGTGGCAAAAGAACATGGGTAAGATTTCTCGTAACTGTATATAAATATTTAAGTTTATCGATGTTTCTTTTTATGTAGTTTCAAAACATATTGGAACAGAAAGATTAACGGAATGAGCGGCGTGGATCTTCTGAGACCAACAAAAATTTTCTTATTAAATCTGGACTACACGACATTTGTTACAGTGGAAAATTGAGTTTTTCTCATTAAAAAAATCACGTAAAACATAGAAATAACTCTACAGTAATGTCCACAGTCTGTTTATGTTCAGTATTAGAGTACGGTATCCAAAAAAAACTTACTCAATTAAATAAAATCAAGTTTTCTACACTTAATTGCTTTTTCAATAATTAATTTCTCAACAAAACAATTTGAAATAAGATGTATTACCAAATGTCAGATGTAGTTTGAGCTCGTGCGGATCCAATTTCAATGCCTTTTATGTTACCAATCACAAAACTCGCCATTTGGACGATGTGGAATCGATGAATTTTTACGCGACTACCCAAGGATCTTCGTTTATATTAAGCGGAATTTGAACGCGAAACTTGCCCTCGAACGTCACTTCCCCCAGTGTCGTTGCTCCGCTCGCTCCGACAATATCATCGACTTTAATCCATCAAGTTTCGGCATCGTTCGATTGTCAAGACGACGACGTCACCATCGGTTGTCTGTGTTATTTTCCTTTGGAAATAACACAGAATAAAAGCCACACACTATTAAGCTGATTCGTTTATTTCAATGTCTTTCAAAGGAGTCAATACATCGCTTATTTTGATTTTAAAAACCAAAAATTGTGTACTTTAAACCTTAAAAAGTGTTGTTATATAGTTATATTTTTCTTTGTTACAGTTGAGTGTCTTATTCACCCCAAAGTAAGTAAAATTGCCTTGAACGGTGGTGGTTTTGCTTTACGACCACCATGACGTCGTGGTGTAAATGCAGACATCAAAATTTAAAACACGGACATAATCAAATTACAAAGTCTGGTGATAACACACAAACTGCCACTAGAGAGCGACATAAAAAGATGGATCATGAGGTGACGTCACAATAATGAAAACATATCGTATATAAAGTGCTCCCAATCAACTTTTTAATCTAGCTGTACACCTGGGCCTGGATTTAGTGTTGATTTCAGAACCTGCACCACGTCTGGTAGACAAAGTGTTAACTGTTCACAGATGTCTTCATGAAGTTTCATCCAGCTGCATACATTTGAGTAAGTCAACTAGCAAATTTTTTTCTTTTTAATTTTTACCTCTTACATTCGGTTGAATAAATGCGTTAAATCTAAATTACTGTATTAATTCCATTACAAAGAGTATTCTGAGAATAAGACTACGCCCGGTTTCTGAATAACGAAACCAAAAAAAAATATAATCAAATGTATGCGTTTTTTGAGTCAATTAGAAGACGACTTTGAAACAAAATGTCTTGTCTTATAATCCAATTTTTACGGAACAGTCGAACTCGTTTAAGCGGGGCACATCGGGTTTGGACCAATTAAGCGGGTGTCCCGACTAAAGTTTTTTTCTTCCTTTCCTCGTTTGTAATTGCGTGGTTCTGAATTAAAACAAGTGCATTACACCTTGTATAAACGATGGTTTAAAACAAAAAGCAATATTTTCGATATTACTGTATGAAACTAAAATTTGCATCCAAAGGGGAAAATATTTAATTAAGTAAGATCTCATCGTTTAAATATATCACGACAAGCGAATTAAGAGTAGAATGTAATATTAATTGTTTTTACCAAATAATATCAGAAAAAATGATAAAGAATCCAGACTTATTCTTATCAAGTTTCAGCTGATAACTTTAACAAATATATATTTAATCGCGCTTGACCTTTATCTCAATTTGTGCATTTTATCAACAAATTCGTTTACTGTTCTCGCAACCTTGTATTAACCTTCATGTTTTTTTAGTCTTTTTTTTTTTTTTTTTTTTAAACCACGAGATATTTTTTTAATTTTAATCCATTGTGCAACCCACTTTGCTATATTGTACCAAAATTAGTGACTAATTACGGGATACGTGCAAAAAGTAGAACGTAAAAAAAGATTTAGTAGTACTGCACAAATTAAACAGTCAAAATAATTGTTTTGGCTATAGCGAGTTGTTAAATGTTCATATTTAATTTTTAAAAATTAATAAAATTGAAACTAAAACTAAGTGTAATATCACGTAATTACATTTATCATCACATGTCAAATCAATATCTCACAATTTGAGTCACTTAACCGTTAACCATTAATTATTTACTTATTGAAACAATTGTAAGGTTATTGGAGAGTGACCAATCAATTTGTGTCACCTGGTGTCAGCTGTGATTATTGTGTTTTTTAGTTTTTGGTCCGCATTACAACGAGTTTAGATCCAATTACGGATTTATTTTTGTGGACATAAAAATGCTAAAAGAATAAAGCAAACAACAGGTTTAGCCTAATAGAAGTGTCGTAGACTGGTTACGTGAGCAAATTTTGCTTGAAATTAAATCTGCACTTTTAGAGGCGTGTGTATTCAACACTCTCAATCTACATTGATTAGAATAAAAACACAAATTTTATTATTACATTTCGTAATTTCTATTTTCAAATTAAAGATAAACGCCAGTTTGGGGCAAAATGAGTGAAGGCAGCAGCAAACGGGGAAAAAGAAAAAAGCAGAAAATAAGTGAGTTCTAATTTTTAACTACGCTCATGCCCTAAATAAATTTTAACTAAATGCTTAAATTATTACAGAAAACCAACTTGTCGTAGAAGAGTGTTTTAATCCAATTGCAGACAGTGTTATAATTCAAAATCAGAACTTGGGTAATTTTTTCTGTTTAATATTGTGATATTTAATTTGAATTTATCACTGGTGTAATATCTTCCAAGGTTGCAACTTTTATGGGACAAACGCTCAACCTAGCACTAGCAAGACACCAGATTCAAAAGGTAAAACACTTTCCTGTTATCTTATGCTGTCAAATGACACCGAATATACGCAATGGATTACACGAAAAGATGACGAGGAGTCGACGACAGCTAGGGGCTGTCCATAAATTACATCTCATTCCAAGGGGCAAGGGAGGGGAGATAGAGCGGTCCAAAATTGGCGATTTTAGCGGGATATAAAGTATCGACGTCCCCTAAGTTAAATGGTACAACGCCGTTAGTTAATCCACTCATTTACACAGACATTTTATAAACATAATCGCAAATAATTATAAAAAGTTTATCACAGAGCAGCATATGATTACTTGACTTACTTTGGGGGGCTTTTTTTTATTTATTAGGCAGTATTGATGACACAAACCCAACCAAACATAGCAGCGCAGAAGCAACAATTAGAGACAAACTCAAAACATTTTACAAAAGTACCACACTGCCCACTTTGCCATGGATCGAAACTGATAACTTATCTATGGAATCATACGTAGAATTGCAGTTACAATCGGAAAATGACAAGTCCAAAAACCAGATTATTCAACTTCGCAATATATTTGACACAGTCGATGGAAAGAACCCGAGAAGAATTCTAATAGAATCCCAACCTGGTTATGGAAAAACGACTCTAGCGCACAAGATTATAAATGATTGGGCAAACGAAGTCGAATACGTAAAAAAATTTAAATTTGCTTTTTTAATCATTCTGAGAAATTTTACGTCAGAAACGCTGATGGATGAAATGGTCCAATTATTAGTCAACGGTAAAAACCAGCAGGAAGAAAATGAATTGTGGAGACTTATTAACAGTGATGAAACCTTGTTAGTGTTGGACGGATTAGATGAAGTCAGTAGAAAAGTGAAACGAAATATTCAGGAAATTTTATATGGCATTAGAAACGAATATGCCATGACAATAGTCACTACCTGTCGTATCGGATTATGCCGATTGAAGAACAACGAGCTATGCGCCATATCTCGCGGAGTCTCGATGGAAAATGAATTTTGCTCTAAAAAAGTCACAATTTTAGGTATTGACAGAAAAAATCGTAAGACATTCCTGAGCAATTTTATCGACGACGACGATAAGGGTAACATGATGGCTCGACTCCTTGAAATCATCCGTTCTAAAGCAAAAATGTTCAAATCACCGCTATTATTGATTTTGTTGGTTTACGTTACGCGAGATAATCACGAGATCAAAATCAAAACTCGCACGGATTTGTACAAACAATTTGTTGACTATATAATTAGACGAAACATTGCTAAAAAAAATCCTGAGGCTCCGAAAACAACTTTTACATTATTCGACTCATCGATCAATGAATACTCGTCTTTATTTTACAAATTTGCAGAAATGTGCTGGGCACACATTTTAAACAACAGTTTGCAGTTTAATCCTGATTCTGAAACCGAGGCTATTCATCAATTAGGATTTCTTTTAAAGCACGAAACGAGAAAAAAATTCGAGACAATCGTTCACTATGAAGGATTTCATCTGTCGATTTTGGAATTTGCAGCATCTATATTTCTAATGAGAGAATTTCGGAATAATCATAATCAATTTTCAGACTGTTTAATTGAAAAGATCATAAAAAATTTCGTTAAAAAAAAGTCAACCTCCCTTGTGATTCCATTTTTATGTGGTTTGCTGGGAAATAACGTTGATGCTTTTTTTCATCAACTTGCCCACTACCACGTCAAATATTTTATTAGAGAAAATTTGATTACATCAGTGCTTCAGGAGTGTATGACAAATGAGTCAACAAATAATCCTATTCATCAAATTGTTCTGCCCTATTACGACATGTATTATAAACTCAATGCAATTTTTGCGGCAACATGTCAATATTCGCGAAGTTTGTTTGATGTTTTGTGTATAGATTTAAAGTATTTAAAAACAATACGCGAGCCCATAGTTGTTCGCCGCTTGCACTATTCAGCACAATATTCAAAGTGTACTATTTCTGACAATGCAGTTTCGAAGATTGTAAAAAATGTTACTTGTAAATATCTTTCTTTTTATTTATTTAATGCGGAAATACCCGAAACGCTCCTTGCTTCGGCTTTAAAAATTTTCGTAAAAATTTTGTCGAATCACAAAACATTGTGTGCTATGTGTGAAACTGCGGATAATTATAACAATTTTAAAAAGTGTGTTTTTGACGGCGTGCTAACAGGCGCTCGATTTGAATTACTTGCCAAAATTTGCGACCGTGAGGGAGAAGTAGAATTATTTAAAAGAATTATCGAATGTAATCTAGTGAAAAATATAACTTTTATATTTCTTAAACCAAACTACAGATCCGATATTTTTCAATTATTAATTAAATCAGACGAATTAAACTCACTAAGCATTTTTAATAAGAGTGATGAAATTATGGATGTTCACGTATTCACTGAATTTACACAAAAAAAATTTGATTTTTTATTGATTCAAGATAATTTAAATCTTTGTTACGAGTACCCGTACCAGCATTTCAATAATAATAACCGGTTTTTATCGTTGTCACTAAATGCAACCAAAAGCTATGGCGATTTTAGTTATAGTAATGATTCAAACATGCTGTTATCTGTGATACCCGTTAAGTTAGAGTGTAGATCTTTAGCGTTAAAAGTATTAAGTAACGATTACAATGCATCTACTTGGAATGGTTGGTATTCCATCACTGAATTAACGCTCACTTTAACTTCTAAAGGACGCAACGGTGAGTATGAGACTGGTTTCGGTCAATTTGCTAAATTCAAAAACCTGAAAATTTTAACGCTGGAATTAATAGAGGAATGTAAATGCAACCAAATGGTCACAGATATCGTTGACAGCGTTAAATTATTAAAACTCGATAGATTGGAAATTAGATGGTTCCATACGAGTTATTACGATGACATAATTCTTGGTATACAAACTTCAATTCTGCAGAATGAGATAACTTTTGTGGACGCTATTCGATTCGTGCTCTTAAGTCAGGTTTACTTTAGTCAATATAATTTGAAGACTATTAAGTCGGTTCTGCAATGTAAAAACAAAATAAGTTTTCATTTTCGTATTGATAATTTGGGTGACTTGAAGAAATTCGTGGAGAAAAATATATCTGAATTAATGGATATTGACATTTCCCCCGAGTTTGTTCCTCTCACCGAGAAAAATATTGCTGCTTTCCGTTACATTGCCACTGATTTTTACAGTTATCGTGACGCTTTTCATTACTGTTATTTATTAACATTATCGTTGCGTTAATTCAAACAGAGATCAAAATAGAACTGTAATTGTGGTGTGTTTTAAATGAAAATAAGTGTATAGTGTGGTAATCGAAGGTATACTACTATAAATAGTGAATACGGTAATTACATTATCAAGAGACATATATTACTGTATGTAAATATCACAAAATGTAAATTGGCATACGTTAATAAATTAATGAAAAATCTGAAACTGATTGTGATGGATTACTGTATGTATGCAAGAGTGTGATACTGTAATTAATTTTAACAAATACTACAATTTGGCGTGAGAATTAACACCTACCATTAATCACACCCGCGAATCTGATTGCTAAATTAGTTTCCCGTTTAATACATTACTGGGAATATATTCACGACCAAAAAAAAACTAACAAAATTAATTGTGATTTTTTTCCAATTTTACCCCGGAAGAATTATGCGAAGTAGTATCACCAGACGTAAATAAATCAACATTCGTCGACCGGAAATATACGGCGTTCGAAACTTTTGGTGGGTTCTCGATTTTCCAATTCGGAGAATTCTACGGCGCTTATAGAATTAAACCAATGCTATGAATACGTCAGCTGAAACATTGTCGCGATTTACTACGATTTTCCCGTACTTCAGCATTGTTGTCGTTCAAGGCTGCAGTATTGTTAGCAAGCCGCTTTCGTAAAAATTAAACATTGGCATTATTTTAAAACCAACACGTTTCAATGAAAACGCGTGCCTTGATGCGTTGGCTGCAAATTGAAAAATGTGACGGAATTTAATGTGGCTGCATGTCTTTTTAACGTGGACGACAGGTGTGTATTGATCCTAAATTTATTACTAAAACATTTTATAAATCTTTTATACTTATTTTATTAAATCAATTACGTACTGTTTAACGCAGTTTAGATATCAATTAAAACCTTTACGCGTTTCCGTCACATTTCTTTGGATATGTTCATTAAGATGGTTGTGAAATGGTGTTTTTTTCTGGGAAACCAAAGACTAAATTATGTATTTTATTAATTCTCATGCAGCTGTCCGCCTATATAATTTAACACGTTTGAAAACCGAAGGTAAAGATTATTACCTGCGCTCCAGTTTAGCTAAATTGGTAAAGAATCAGCGCTTAGGATTTGTTCGTTTAATAATGCATATTTTAGCTACCATAATATTTTGCTATAAATTCGTGTTCAATCGGTGGTGTTGTTATTCCGTCGCTCGTTCGCACTTGAATTGTGCCAAATTTTATTACCACGTCTCGCACCATTACCGAAGCAGATCAGGACGATTATGATTTAGAATTTGACAGTTTAAAAATATCCGGCGTAAATTCGACAAATTTGGTAAGTACTTTTATTGGAACCTGGAATTCTTTTCAACCGAGCATCAATTAGAGTCTAAACATTTGGAGAATTTTTTAAGTGATTTGAAAATTATGCCCTAAACGAAAATATTCGTCTATACGCACGTTGAATGATAGTACTGTAGTACAATTCCTAAAAAACATTAACAACAAGCGCAGGCGTAAGAAAGTACGGTATAGAAAAAATTTGAAGATGATAATCTAGGTGTGACAATTTGATATTACTCTGGGCATTAGGTTTGTAAAAAGGAGTACAAGCAGAATGTCAAAGTGTTGCCACAATGATAAAAATATTAACAGTCGCAAAGCGAATGCGCGAATTAAAACTGAAAAATCTAAATAACTTTGATTGAATCGAAAAAATCCCTAGAACGCTTTCATTACGTGTGCTAAAGTTAAGCAAATGTGTCGTTTCAAACGATTCCTTCGAAATAATCGTGGATAAATTTCCACATGTGACGTTCTACTTCTATCCAGAAACAAAAAACCCGATAAATGACGGTACATCGATTGAAAACATAACTAGATGGGCTTACATATTAGAAATGCCATGTTCAAATCGGACAACTGAACCATCAACCAATAGATAGTCTAACTGAGAGATGTTGGGATATTCAATATTTAAAAACGTTGTTTTTAAAAGGGGTTACAAGGAGAACAAGCGAAAAAAATATTAATAATTGCAAGATGTATGTATGACTGAGTTGAAACTTAACCACATCATTACAGACTTCGAATGGGCGGTAAAAGATATCCCACAAACGCTATCGTTGCGTTGTTTAATTATCCAGAATTGCAGCGCTACAAATTAATGATTCGTGT
>JAQIWS010001566.1:0-10833 GCA_034696085.1 Stigmatogaster subterranea | reverse complement strand
ATTTACGCGGTCATCAAAACACCAAATACAAAAAATATTTCTCACCAAGCGTTAACTCTTCTCGACGAGTTTGAGGGAGATCCGGTTGCAGTAACACAGTTTCTTTACCACAAAGTTGCTTCTGAAGTGCCATCCAAATTCGAACCAGTCCGTATTGAGGTCGCATTTTCTTTTTAACAATTTTAGAAAAAAATTGTTAAATATTCATCACACTTACCATACAAAATTTTTTTATACTTTTTGTTTCGTCCAAATCGCGTCTTCTTCTTCTTGGTCAGGACTCGGTGTAGTCACGTTTAAATTCGAATCAGTGTCGTTCATCGATATGCAAACATCTTGAGGCAAATTTTCGGCGACTTGACTTAACTCGCTCATCAATCGCTTGAAAATTAAAAATTTCGGCAACTGAAAAAAAAAATTTTGTTTAAAATATTCGTTTCTACAAAAATAAATCACGTAAAAATATTTTTTACCCCATTCGCTAATTTCTGTCTTTCAGCTTGAGCTTTTTTAAGACTCCATTTCTTCACGTACAACTATAAAAATAAATTTTTAGTTAATTTTTGGTTAATTTTTATTTAGTTTGTCGTGAAATAAAAAATTTTACTTACGACTTCGATTATTTTTTCATCCGAGATTTGCTGTTTTAATTCTTCGGAAAAAATCGCAACTTTGTTTTTAGAGAGGCGACAGAATCTTTCTCGAAAAAGTTCCTTAAATAAATATAAAATAATCAATAATTAACACTCAACGATTAAAAATCCGGCGTTAAAAAGTTCCAACCAAACGATTTCCAGACGAATTAGCGTTAAAATTTCCCAAATTAGATATGTTACACGCTACCAGTTGCAAATTTTCAGGTGATAAGAGAAATAACTACAAAAAATGTAAATTTTTTTCACTAAATTTCACCAAAAATTAAAAAATGTTATTTTATACTTTTGAAATAAAAACAACTTGTTCAGGATTTTTTAACCGATCATCTACAACGCCTGAGTTAAACACGATTTTGATAATATCAGCGATATTTAACGGAGACAGCATTTTATAAATTAATCCAATATTCGAGTCAGGTTCGGTCACTTTTTCCTCGTTATCCAATGATGATGCGTCATTAGTTTTCGGTACTCCGAACATGGATGAGTAAATCTGACTCATATTTATTGTCGTGGCCATAAAAGCTGATACATCCTCAACGGGGAAAGATAAATTTCTGTTCATGAATGTTTCGAATTCTGTCCGATTTTTGAAAACGTCTCCCAATTTAAAACCTACAAAATATAAAAAATTTATACTTAAAAAAGGGTTAAAATGTAATTACGAATAAAAATACCAGTGGAATTTTCAAATTGTCCTCGTAAAGCGATAGGATCTTCGATTATACTGCGATAAATCGCTGGAATCTCATCTAAATCATTAGGGCTAATTCCAGGTTGAAAATTATTGTGATTTTCCGCTACTAAATTCAGTTTCCACAAAAAATGCTCCAATCTAGACATCAAAACATACAAAAATATATTTTATTAAGTAATATTAAACATTGTATTCATTTATAATTTACGTTTTATTGGGAACTTTCGTAAATCCATCGTGATCCATTTCCTGACCATCGCAAAACGACTGCATAATTGGAATTACACCTGCTGATGGCAAAGGTAACGCTCTAAAGCTCACTAAAAAAAAAAAATAAACCAGTTTTTAGTTTTTAAGTTCACCTTTTGCACAGATTTAACAACTAGTCAACACGGAATACAAAAATAACGAAAATTTCAAAACTGCGCAGTTTCACGCAAAGATGATTTGATTTTTTTATTTTAACGCGTGTTTTTCACTGAATTATTTTAGGTCGCTATTTATACATAAAAATAAATTGTTTTGTGTCACGAGAAATTCTTTTAAGTTAATCGATAATTTCGCAGCACAATTATCAACATTTTGAGAGTCCTAGAAATTTTTATCATTGAAAATTATTATTAGTCATACTTGACTGAAAAAATTTTAGTTTTAAAAGATAACGGGTTGTATAGTTTATTTTATGTCAAAATACGATTAGGATTTATCAATTAATCAAATATATTTTATACTTACTCGAATCCATGGATTTTGCAGGTTGTTTTCGACGAATTCCGATTAAAATAAAAAACAGCACCAATGGAATAAATATTTCGAACATCAAAACAAACTGAAAAAGACAAAAAAAATTAAATAAATAACCGACATTTTAAAATTTTTAGTGATTTTGTATTTCAAAGTCAACATTTGTCATCAAATTCGATAAAAATTTCGCAATTTTCGCGTAACTAGGAAACCGAAATTTTTTTAGTTCGACAAGTAAACATTTTTATTTTTAAAAAATTGTCGACAAAATGGTTTCCACAAACACGTGCAATCTTTAAAAGGTCTCTTGGGCGGTGACTCGTCCAATTTCCTGACCTCGTCCAAACGAGAAATTGACGGATCCTCGTCGCGTAATGTTTGCTCAAAGTTGGCTTATCGCCAGAGACTGACAAATTTACAGAAATCTAAATTAAAATTAGGATTAAAAAATTGTCGAGTTTGATGTTTGACATTTGCATTGTGTAATAAAATGTCTCGTTTAAACGAGGAATTTATTTGTGTGAAATTAATTTTATGATTTTTTGATGAAGTGACATCAAAATTAGAAATTTTTTTTGAAGAGGGTTTAAATTCCACGTTTAAATCAGTAAATAGATGTTGATTTTATGTTTAAAGTATTTAAAATGTGAAGTATGATGATACATTGAATTTTTAATCTATTTTTCTGGTTTTTTTGACGGATGTCAGATAAAAACTTTCACTTAACGCGCTTAGTAACTAAAGATATTCGAGGAAAAAATTAGTTTTAAGACGATTTAAGTATAAAATTTAACTTATTAAGGTAAAATTTAAGTATATTTTAATTTTTTAGTCATTTTAGACTTAAATTTTGACGTGTATTTCAATATTAACAACACGGTGAAATTTTTTCGTCACGCGTTACGTCGTCAAAATTCGAATAAAAAACTGTTTTAACTTTAATTTCTCACAAAAAATACTTATTTAACCTAAAATCTAGATATATTTAACACTAAATACCATCTTATATTCAAATTTTGACACATTCGTCAACATAAACACCACGAAAAAAAATTTTTCCCACGCGTCGCAACCTCAAAATTCAACCAAAAAATCATTTTAAACCAAATTTCCAACAAAATTTACCTTAAAAAACTAAAATCTACATACATTTCACCTAAATAACCATCAATCCTTCAAATTTCAACATATATTCGTCAACATAAACCACATTTTTCCTCATACGTCACATCATCCTAACCCAAGAACCAAACCTCAAAAAATTTAGGTCTAGGTTACCAAAACCAAATTCAAAACCAACTCACCGGTTTCCTCTTCTTCAGAGTGAAGTTCTTCCATAATAAAACTCTCAATTGCAACCAAAACCCCATAATTAACGATCTGTTGTTCTCTAGGCAAGGTCAATGCAGTTAGAATAAATAACCCAACGTCCAAAAAAAAAACCCAAATTCACCAACTTTACTTATTTCCTCGCCTTCACTTATCTCCACCTCAACTCGAACCTCATATTCACCTACAAAACATCACCATAAACCAAAAAATTAGTCTAAATTCTCAAACCGAACCCCGAAAAACCGAAGCGTAGTCACTCACGTTGTTGCTACACGTGACGTCATCAGCAGCTGGCAATCACGCAAAGTGCATTGTGGGAACTCACAAAAAATGGCGTCCTCCATTGCAGAATTTTCGGTGCAGCTGCCATGTTTTCATGCGTAAAAATTCTCTTCTTCAATCAGTGTCAACGGTTAGTCTCACCATTCACCATTTCACTAATCCTTCGTCTAAAGTTACGCAGTTCACGTTAGTAATACTTAAAAAGGTGCAAAAGGTGCGGTTTAACGGTAAAATCGTCGACAAAGATGATCAATTGTCTCGCTTTTTTGTGCTGGTGCAGATTTTTTTTTAATCACGAGATTCGTCGAATAAATGCATTTAACCGGCGTTACGCGCGATTTGGAGGTTTAATCTTAATCAACGAATGTGTTTTGTGTTTCAGAGATAATGTACAAGTCAGATTCGTCGACTAGGCAAAGTGTTTTCTCGGGTGAAACAGACTTTTGCCCCGAATGTGGAGCCATTTTGCCCCTCCCGGGCAAAGAAGACAGCATCAAGTGCAAAGTGTGCGACTTCACTGTCAGTGTCACGGGTAAATAATAACAAAAAGAAATGTCGAGTTTGATGTTAAAATGTAGATTTTGATACGGATTTTGGTGTTTAATGTTGTTTTTGAAATATTTTTTGGATTAACCTTGATGTAGAATTTGATGGGATACAAGTTAGCTCTACTGTAAGTTTTAATCAACAGGACAAATGTGCAACAGGAGAATTGAAAGCATCATCGGGTCCTCTGGTGATTAGTTGATTTTTGTTGTTTTTTGAGGTTTTTTTTTTAATGGTGGTTTTTTTTGTGGTGCGGGGTTTTTTGAAACTTTAGGTTGATCGTAAATGCCTCAAGTGTGGCCACGAGGGAATGAGTTATTCGACTTTGCAGACTAGATCAGCGGATGAAGGACAAACTGTGTTTTATTCGTGTCCCAAGTGCAAGTAAGAAAATTGAGATTTTTGTTTTTATTAAAAAATTTGTTTGATTTTTTTGAGTGAAAAATGTGAAAAAAGTTTGAAAAATAACGTTTTTTTTTATTTTTAAAAAATGTTTTAAAAAACTTTTTCAAAGATTCCAAGAAAACGAAAATTCGTAAAGAGGGAATTCCAATTTGAAAGAAAGATCGAAAAAATTTGTGGTGTGAAAACTTTTTCCTACACTGCCAGTTACTTACGACAAAAACTAGAAACAAAAAACAAAAAACCGAAGAAAGAGCGACAAAAAAAAACAAAAAAAATTTATATTAAAATAAGTAAAAAAAAAAAAAATAAAAAAAACTTTCGAAGTGGTATTAACCACGAAATAAACTAATTTGTCAGCCCTGGATCCAATGTTAAATCTGTTTCTTGGCCTCCCGCGCCATGTGTGGCTTAGCCCTTTTGACTTTCCCCAAAACGCTTCGTCCAACGAAAACAGTTACGTGAGAAACTCCCAAGCTGACATTAAAATGGAATCGTCGACAAATTTGCCTAACTCACCACGTAATATGCAAAACAACAACACCACCAACAACAACAACAACAACGGTGACAGCAGCAGTCCGAGCAGCGTCGGATCCCCGAGCATGGTGGGTGGGTACAACCAGGGCAGTGCAAACATCAACCACAACTCAGCCGCGCCTCCATTGCCTCCTAACCCTTTGGGCTCATCATCCATCTTTCCCTCCCTGGTGTCGCAAGCCATCGCGGGAAACGCGGAAATTCGACAGCGCGGTCACAAAGGCTCGGGCGGCAAATTCCAGTGCAAGATGTGCAACTTGGTGTTCCTCCACAAATCCGCAATGCAAATGCACGCTAAAGAGGTCCACCGAGGCGAACTGAAGCCGCATCAGTGCCAGCAATGTCTCAAGTCCTTTTCGAGTCACCATCAACTGGCGCAGCACAACCGCATCCACACTGGCGAGAAACCGTACAAGTGCACGTTTTGTGAGCGGTGCTTCAAGCAGCTATCTCACCTGCAGCAACATATTCGACTGCATACGGGCGAAAGACCTTACAAATGCAGCGCACCCAACTGCAATCGATCGTTTATTCAACTCTCCAATTTGCAGCAACATCTACGTAATCACGAGAGCCAAACCAAAAACCGACCGTACCACTGTGATATATGTGGAAAAGGTTTTGTTGCTGAAGTCAGTTTGCTGACCCACTCGACAACGCAACACGCTCTCATGACCACCCCTGCTCTCTATCCATGCAGCGTTTGCAATCACGTATTTGCCACTAGAGATTTACTACAGGAGCATTTCCAAAGCAAACATTGACTCATCAATTCATTTTCTTATTAAAATCTTAAAAAAAAGTAATAACTATTACTACTATTACTACTACTAGTAAAAATACATAAACAAAAATATGGAAATTTGAATGAAGAAAAAAAATATCATGACAGTTTTCTTGTTTTTAGATGCTGGCCATTTTTTTGTAAGAACAGCATTTAAAAAACTAAAAAAAAGAATCAAAAAAGCAAAAAAAATTGAGTAACGTACATTGAAAAAAAAAGAGTTGGAGAACATGAAAATATACGATAAAAATACACATTTTTAAAATAAAAAAAAATACACACATAGAGCATGAAAACTCTGCAATTTTTTGATTTTTGATTGATTAATGGGTTTTTTGTTTTGATTTTTTGGTGGTAGATTTTTTGTTTTTTAACTTGGGTGAATTTTTTGATTTTTATGATTATGATTATTATTGTTATTATTATTATTATTAGTGGAAATGTGTTAACACAATGTTTGACTTTAATTTTTTAATTAATTTTAGCAATTTTAACCGAACGAATTAACTGCTGGCACTAAATACGAATTTTTCGCTTAATTTTTCTCTTAAAATTTCTTAAATTTCTTAAAATCTAATTTTTGGTTTTGATTTTGATTTTTTTACATTATATATGTAAAAATTTTTCCTTTGGAAGTTAAATTAGTATTTTTTATTACGGATAAAAAAAAAAAAAAAAAAAACAGTTAAAACTGTGTTTTAAGTTAGGATTTTTTGGTTTGGCTAAAAGTTGGTAAATTAGATAGAATGCGATTGGTAAGGTAGTTTATCGTAGTTTTCTTTTTAATGTTGTCAGGAACGCATACAATCCTGAACTTGTATCATAGCTTTACTCTTTATTGGATATAAAACCACACAAAAAAAAAAATGATAAAAATCACAAAAAACTTGAAAAAAAAAAAACATGAAAATACAAAATTTACTTTTTTTATTTCGTACTATTTTAATTAATCGTGATGAAATCTGAGCCAAATTTTAGTATGGTTGTTTGTTAATCAGTAACATTACTTATAGCAATAACTAAAAAAAAAATAAACAAAAATATATACAAATCTTATTCTAAAAATAAAATAAAATATGGGAACTAATATTTCTATAATTAACTCCAAGAACAACAAGCTTAAAAAGATTCCTGCTCAAAGTCACTCACAAAATGGCGGTTAAGTCGTTTTTGTGGCTTTTCTAAGATTATACGACGAACTTGGGAATAATTATAGAAGTATACGCGAAAAATACGATTTTTAATCCCGTTCCTGTAATTTTCACTTAACGCTTAAAAACTTCTTAGTGCGAATATGATTCAGCTTCGCGTCTTTTAAACACTGCATATTGTAATGTACCACTACACAAACTAATATACAAAAGAAAGTGCTCTCTTTTTGTCAAACATTATAAAGTAGCACTGAAATACGAATAATGTATATGACATTTTTTTTGTATGATGATGATGGTGATGATGATTTAAAAAAAAAAAAAAATGTAAACTTTTAAGATGTCGTTAGCATTAGCAAATGCTAGTTCTAACAATATTCTGGTTACCTCCTTTCGTGTTTGTGCATATACTATATGTATACGATGTTTTCCTAACACATGTTTATGCAATGAAATAAAAAGTGCTTAGCCTGAAAAAAAAAAGTCGAGTTTTAAATTATTTGAATACACCGGTTTTTATTTATTTGGTTGGTTGGTTGAATTATTTTTTTTTCTACAGTTGGATTTTTGGGGTTTTGTCACCATTTTCGACTTCGAATGGACCGTCGTTGGTTGTGTCGATGGTAAGGTTTGTTTTGGTGGCGGAGAAGTGTTCGTTGTCGTGATTGACGACTTACGGTTGCTTGAGCGTAAGTACTTGGCAGTGGAGGTGGAATTATGACTTCAGAATGTTTGTCTTCTTCCATTAATTTCAGTTTGGCTTCGATGGCACGTATTTTGGTTGAGATACTGGAAAGTTAGTTTGAAGTTAATTTTTAGTTGAGGTTTTTGATTTTTGGGTAGGGTTGTAATTTAGTTTACTTTAACCTAAGATCGTTTTCTATTTGAGCTGTCGTTAGTCCTGGCATAATTGATTTTGTAGTGCATGATAATGTTTCGTCGTCGTCCTGGAAAGTAATAAAAATTGGTAAAATTACGCTGTTGGAATATAAAAATGGAGGTTTTTGATGACGTTTTGATGCAATTTTCGTTATAAAAAATCGTTTTTTAAAGGTAAATCTGTGAAAAATAATGTTAAAACAATGTTTTGACATTACTCGAGTATAATTTTCATATTAAAACCATGTTTTTGACATTACTCGAGTATAATTTTCATATTAAAACCATGTTTTTGACGTTTTTCTAGTACAATTTTCGTACAAAAAACACATTTTTGACGTTTTTCTGGTAAAATTTTCGTACAAAAAACACATTTTTGACGTTTTTCTGGTAAAACATCGCACTAAAACCTGATTTTTCAATTGTAAATCTGTGAAAACAAACGTTAAAACAATTTCGACATTACTCTCGTAAAATTCTCGTACTAAAAACACATTTTTGACATTTTTCTAGCAAAACTTTGGTGCTAAACCTCATTTTTCCAAACCTAAATCTACAAAAACTGCATCAAAACGACATTAAAAACAACTTTTCATTCAACAAACTAATACCATACCTCAATCTTAAGATGAGCCCATTTAACCGTTAATCTTTTAGACATTGCTAATAAACCACCTAACGTTTGAAGTGCGCGTTTAGCTTGTTCTCTCGTTTCGTACGTTACAAAACAATATCCTCTTGGTTGACCCTCTAGAGGACCCGATTTGTGGAAGAGAAAATCAAATTTTACCACTCTGCCGTATTTTTGTAGCTGTTTAATTAACTGGTACCTACATAAACAAACCAAAACATTAAATAACAATTCCAAAAACAATTTTTCTTCACTTACTCTGTTATTCTACTGTCTAAATTTCCAATCCACAATCGTTTTTCGTCGAGTTCTGATGACGGAGTTGCTGGTACGGGAATTACAGAAGGTTTATTATTCTATATATTCAAATAAAAACATGATTAATAGTGACATATTCAGTTCATTCTTTGTTTTTGTTGTCCATTTATAAAATTATTCGTGATTGCGTGGATTATGACGCGGACATTTTCTTACCTCCATTAGAAAAATGAATCACGCAATCCGAAAATAAACCCGCTTCATCTGAATTCCACCCACGCAAAATAAGGCGGCTTTTAAATTGTGAGGTAGAAAACTATAACCGCGTTACCACCATTACTTTAAAACGCTTTGGAGACGTAAAATTAAGAATTAATGGTGGCCGTCTAGTGGCTTATAAACGAACTGGTGACAAATCCGAGATTTTGGATCATTATTTATGACGTCATTGATTGTAGAGTGTTATTTACGAGTGTCATGATCAATGACGTCACGGGGTTAAGTGGATCTAATTTTCTGTAATGGTGGTGCGATCGGTTATCGGAATGGCTAGGAATATTTTGACAGTAAGTCGGCAGTTACATAAAGGAGGATTTATAAAAAATGTTAATAATCGGGTTAACGTGAGTTATTTGTCTTCGAATATCGTGCCAAATACTTCGGATACGTTTTTCTCGCGATGTTACGCTACAAAACCGAAAAAGGAACCCAAAGGTGAATTTTTGAATAAATAAATGTGTTAAATAAAATATAAAATATGAAATTTTTATTCTTTAATCAGGGAAAAAAGTAAAGCCGAAGGTTCTGTTGAGTCATGAAGAAATGGAACAAGTAATCGATGTAAATTCGTTGCTTGAAAGTATGAAGAAAGCGGTAGAAAACTTAAAATTTGATTATGTGAAGCAACTTTCACTTCGTACAACTCCTGGTAATTAAAATTTAAAAAGGTTTTATGGTGTTTTTTCATTGAAAACTATGTGTAATTTATTTTATAGGTGCTATAGAAAATTTACCAGTGAAATTCGACGGTAATGAATATTCTCTAAACCAAATTGCGCAACTGGCGAAGAAAAATCCTCAGTTATTTGTAATCAACGTTTCGTCCACGCCACAAGTAAAAATATTTCAAAAAATCTTTTTTTAAGTTTTAGTGAAAGTTTTAATTTATTTTAGGCAGTTAAAAATGTTTTAGAAGCGATTCAGCAATCCGGAATGAATTTAAATCCTCAGCAAGATGGAACTACGATTTTCGTCACTTTACCAAAGTAAAATCAAATAATACAACTTTTTTCTAAAATATAACTAAAATTTTATTTGTAGGATAACGAAAGAACACAGAGAAGTTTTAGCTCGGAACGCTAAAGCTATGTTTAACAACACCAAAATTTCGATTCAAGATATTCAAAACCGGTTCATCAAAGCAGCTAAAAAACAAAAAGAAACTTTATCTGAAGATTTAGTTTTCAACACGCAACAACAAATTTCAGTCATCGCCGACGAACACATCGCTGAAGCTGAAAAATTAATGAAATCCAAGCAAACTGAATTACTTGGAAATAATTGACTTTAAATATTAGTCATGTACAAAGATGGAAAAGGGAGATTCTCAGTTGGCTGCAACCTGTAAAGAAATCAAAATTAATTTTAGTTTTGTGTAAAAGTTTATTTTTTTTGCTCTTGTACCAGTTTTCCAGACTATACTCGGTTTCACGAGATTCGATTACGTGGAATGAATAAATGTCTCGACTTCGATCCGTTTTGTTGAGTCCACTTTTATGAACCACGAGTCCGTCGATTATTATCAACGATCCTGAAAAGTGAATTGATAAATATTTAAATACGGTTTAAAATAAATAATCCGTTAAATTACCTTTTTTAACTGGTGTTGGAATGAACAAATCCTCGTCAAATACAAGATCCGGTGACGTATG
>JAQIWS010001565.1:0-10837 GCA_034696085.1 Stigmatogaster subterranea | reverse complement strand
AACGTCGTTAGCAAGAATAAAGTTTTCCAAAATTCATTTAAACACTCTCTTCATTCATAAAACACTATTAAGGCTTCAATTTTACACTTTTTAATTTTTTTTTTGGCAAGTTCGGATTTTGGGACCAGCCGCTTTATCGGACCGAATTGGTCAGGTCCCGATGTGGTCCAATTAAGCGGATTCGACTGTACATTAATAAGTTGATCAATGTGGGTGTGTGAAAGCTGAAAATAATTCGAGAAAACGTTTCTGCCGCTTGATTTTAATGCACGAGTAATTTAACTACTGGACATTTAAAAATTTCTATTAATTTTTATTCTTACTCTTATTTAATTCTTTTTTTTTCAAAAAATGTTTCTGACACTCTAACGAAAGATTAGGTAAATCATACATGAATTGTAGGGTTAATTTAAAGTGTTAAGTAAAATTTAGAGACAAAAATTATTTCTCGTGTATTTGGGCATTTAACTATGGTTACCTAATGTTAGTTTAATAATTCAGGGGAACATTTCGTGTAACAAACATCGCAGTAGAATAAATGTGGTTTATAATAGTTAAAACTGACATTCCTAAAGCAATGCCAAGAATGTTTCCAATATCGCAACATAACTGAATTAATGTGTATTTGTACACCTCAATTATATGTTCAGTAATGTAGCTGTTTATTTGTTGAGTCACAGCGAAATCTGGTTTGGGGGAAACATCGATCGTTTTTAGAATAATGTTTTCTTCGCAAGGTACAGTGCATTGACACGTCTCTCTGTTGGCAACACGCAACAGAATTTCCAATGTTTTTGAACGAGTTGTTTTCGCTGCTGACGATGTGTTACAGGGCAGTGCATTCCTGAAGTTTGGCATAAACGGCAAACTTAAAAAAATACGATTAGTTCTATATCTTGTCTGGCAACAAAAAAACTTTCTTTTAACTTACTGGCACAGGTGGTCTTTGAGAAATAATTGTTTTAAACATTTTGCTTTACAATGTTTGTATTTTCTTTTGTCAATGCAGGGCCGTGACAATGTGTTTAAATGAGAAATCTAAAGACATTGATTTTAAAATGGTTACTTCAAAGTAAATCTTAATGATTACCAACCATTTGAAATTGATAATCATTCAATAGTTGTGTGTCAGCTGGCATAACTATTTCAGTTATAATATTGTACGTAGTAGAATCAAAATCATCAGTGTATACCTGGTCAGAGTAAAAGTTGGTGTGTGGGTTTTAAAAAGATAAATTTTTTAAATTACCTTGTACGCGTCTTGTCTACAGTTATCGAATTTAGGCATCAAGAATTTAGCGGTGTACTTCATATTAAAATCCTGGTATTCTGTTAATTCTGAATTAAATCACATAGTAATAAAAATTTAATTATTTCCAATATTACTTAATTCTAAACTTACTTGGTTTAAAATGGTGACAATTTCCTGCGTGTGTTTTTATTACGGAGATTGTTAGCTCTACTTCGTCAACTAAATTTTTCTACCATTTAAAATTATCACGCAAAATTAGAAAAATATTATAACGGGTATTAATTATCTGTACCAAAAAATCATTCGGCTGTCTGGGTATCAGTTTTGGCAATGATCTTGCCCAGATTTCATCCAACGTATAATTGTCATAATTCAGCAAATCTAATTCATCCACTTGACACCAATTAGAAAAATCATTGACTCCAGCGTATAATTTTTTGGCATTTATCATATCTTGGCTAAGGCCACAAATGGTTAATGTTGGAAATTTTAGAAATCGTCTTGAATTTATCTCAATAATTGTTCGCACCGGAAATGTGAAATATCGTTCAGCAAATGTGTGAATCATAAATATTGCTAAACAAGCACATATTAGCCATATCACAATCTTCAAAAATTTGATTCGTTTTAGCATTTTCTGGCACACTTTTATTTTCCTTTTCAACTGTTTATTCTCGTGTTTCTTCAGAATTAATCTCACACGTCGGTACAATCTGCTTTTTGATCTTCTTCTTTCAAAAAATTTTCTCTTTAATAATAATATCACAACGCCGTAGTCATCCACAATTGACAACAGCGTCAATCCTAAAAACAATGAAATGTTGCCTGCTACTTCTACCGTCAAATTGATTAAATTGTAAGCAATTTTTTCGGTCATTATTGCTATAAAATCATTTGCAATGAGCTCCAACGTTGTTTCTTTTTCATTTACGGCCAGAGTATCGCTAGATAGTAATATTTTTAATTTATTGCATGGTTGTGGACAATTACAGTCCTCATTCTGAGCAAAGATGGCAGCAGTAACGACATTCCTTATGCACGTATTTCCGTTACGCTTACAATCACACGGTGGCAATTTGATGTCATTTGGAAAAGTTAGTAACCTGTGAAATAATACATTTACAAAATTTTATATTTTTTCCGATTTTGTGGAATTCACCTGCACGAGATTTTCTCTCTGACGAGTCTTGTAACACACTCGTTGCGACAATGATTGTACTTCTCTTGAGAAACACAAGTACTTTTTGCAGTATTAACATGTATATACTAGCAAAATAAAAGTTAGGGACGTAAATATCGAACAATTAATGTAGTTCAACAAAAAGCTTTATCTTTACGTGTCTCAATCCTAATGCCCAACGTAACTGATTGCCATGGTAAATTTGCAAAGTAATTCGGCTATCAGTTTCGAAATTAAAAAAAATCTACAAAAAGTTATGCTAAGAATTATACTTGGTGTGACGATTTATTTTAACCTACCCATGATTGACCAGACGTGTTTGAGGACACTACTACTTTATCTGAAATTGTCTTTCCCTCTGTAAAAACCGGTATAGAAGTAAGCCCACTATTTAAAAGCGGACTTAGTTCAGACATTTATATTAATTTCTTAATACCTAAAAACAAATTTGTGCAGTGACCGAGAAACGACATTTCCTCAAGCATTTCAAAATCTGTATTAGTCTAAAAAAAAGGGTAAAAGATTTGGGTTTAATTCTGTTGCAGGTGTAATAAAAGCAGTCAGTATCAATTTCTCTGAAGTAAAAAATAATTGGGACAGTATCTCGTAATAATTACTCCGACAGCGGAAGTGCGACTTGTTGCAGTGCTGATATTCTTGATTTTACTTTCGTGCTTCTCTGGATCTAATTCTAGTAGCTTTTTATTCATTTCTTCAGTTGTGTTTAAAATTGCTTTATAATTTAAAAAAATAATATTCTTTTGATGTGTATTACCAGGTATTTACTTAACATTTAACAAATTGACAATTTCGTAATTTTACTTACATGTTATGAAGCTTAAATCACAAAACTTTATTTCCACAATATACTCAGCAGTCAGCATCTGATATGAAATTTCGACCGATTTTGGATATGAAAAATACCAATCAATTCTGTCTTTGACTTGGTAACAGCAAACACACGCGCTTGAACAAATAATCAATAACCACGTAAGACGGAATAGTAATGAGTGTGTTGCATCAAACAAATACTGAAATTCCTTTTTTCCAATTTTGATAGTGTGAGTATCATGAATAGCACGTCGTACAACGTGACGTATATTAACTTTCATGCTGTAAATATAAGTAAAACGTAACTTAATTTGACCTAATCTTTAATATAACGTTTATTTTAATAATACAGTTTTAGAAAAGAAGAGTGGTATTTACCTTTCACTCAATATGCGCAACAAATGTACCAATTTTCACTGTACGTTGATAAAAGTCTGCTTTGCAAGTGTTTAGAATTTGTTTACATATTTTTTTGTGTAAGCGTAATGACTTTAGTCATTAAGTGTCGAAAAATTGGTAATTTATGGCGTGTTAGTCACGCGTGACAATGGTCAATTTCCTTAATGTTGGTCGAAGTTTGTAGTCTACAGCGTGTAAATGTCAATTTTACAGTGATAAAATTTGAGTTAATAGTTTAGAGAATTAATCATGCTCTAACTGCTTTAAAAAGTTGTAATTTGTTTTGACAGGCACAGCGATAAGACGACATTGTTTACGCCTTTTTAATTTATTTAAAGTCAATAATGTATAAAATGGGAACAAAATCATGGTTACCGTATTGCAGCTTTAAGACGAAATGTTGTCTTAGTTCAGACCGAAAAATTAAACCAAATAAAGGTACTTAGGATTTTACGGTCGACAGAATTATGCCTGATGAAATAACTTAGAAATTTAAAAATTATATTTTAGTTGCGTATAAAAAATTAAAGTGCACAATTGCGTGTAAAATTTCTGGAACTGCATAGTTTTTAACATAATTATGTAGATTTAATTAGAGTAAATTACTCGGCTGGAAGGAAAAGTCTGCATTTATTTATTTTGTAAGCTGTTTGCTGTGACAAGTTACCCACGTAATTAAAATCCGGAAAACTTTCTTGAATATTTTGGAAATGGAGCAAAGTAAACAGAAACCAATGTTTATTTAATGAATTATTTGAGTGTACAGTAATAATTTCAATATATAGTTAGATTACTGTTATAATGCAAACATTGTGAAATAATGCCTTGAAATAGAATTAATGAAGTAAAAGTACGATATGTTGAACACAGTCTATTGAAAATCTTAATGTCCAATTTTAATTCTTCTGAGGAATATTATTTTTTAGAAAAATTGCAATAGAATGAATTTGACTTGCAAAAGTCAAAACTGACATTCCTAAAGCAATCCCAAGAATATTCCCAATATCACAACATAATTGTATTAATGTGTATTTGTATACTTCAATTATATGTTCAATAATATAGCTGCTTATTTGTTGAATGACAGCGAAACCTGATCCTGGAATAACATCAATTGTTTTTAAAATAATATTTTCTTTGCATGGTTTAATGCAACGACACTTCCTTCTGTTAGCAATATGTAGTAGATATTCCACTGACTTTGAACGACTTTTCTTAGCATCAGATGATGTATTACACGGTGCTGCATTTCTTACGTTTGGCATAAACGGCAAACTACAAATGGTAGTTTAGCAATATCTCATCATTCTTCAGAAAAAAAAAGATATCTTTTAACTTACAGGCACAAGTGTTGTTTGAAAAACCGTCTTTTTAAGCAGTTTGCTATGCAATGTTTGTAAGTTGTTTTGTCAACGCAAGGTCGTGACAATGTATTTAAATGAAAAATCTGAAGATAAATGTTAAAATACAATTACGTGAAAGTAAACTACAATTATTACTGACCGTCTGAAATTGATAATCATTCAATAACCCCGTGTTACCTGGCATAATTATTTCAGTAATGATGTTGTAGGAAGCGGATTCAAAATCATCTGTGTATGTCTGAATAGTGAATAAGTATAGTTTTTCTATCTTAAAAATAAATAACTAAACTTTTCAATCTTACTTTGTACATGTCTCTTGATTTGATGTCTAATCCAGGCGGTTTGAATCGGATCTTGTATTTCATATGAAAATCGTGATATTCCACCATAACTGTGTGATCAATATATTAAAGTATATCTTAAATTCGTTCGAAAATTACGTGATATATGCGTAACGCACTAGATTTAAAATGGTAACAATCTCCTAGATGAGTTCGAATTACGCTGATATTTACGGGTACACCATCGAAATTTGTCTAGCATAACATTAAATAAAAAATTAGCAAAAATATTACACTGAATGTTATTTACCAATACCACAGAATGTTTCTGACTTGTAGGCAATAGGTTTGGCAACGATGTTTCCCAGATCTTTTCCAGTGTAAAATTATCATAATTCAGTAAATCTAATTCATCCACTTGATACCAGGTGGAGAAATTGTTTTCTCTCGCATACAATTTTTTTGCATTGATCATTTCAAGACTTAGACCACAAACAGTCAATGTTGGAAATTTTATAAATAGTCTTGACTTTATCTCAATAATTGTTCGCACCGGAAATGTGAAATATCGTTCAGCACATGTATGAATCATAAATATTGCTAAACAAGCACATATTACCCATATCACTATCTTCAATAATTTGATTCGTTTTAGCATTTTCTGGCTCATTTTTATTTTCCTTTTCAACTGTTTATTCTCGTGTTTTTTCAGAATTACTCTTACACGTTGATACAATCTACTCTTTGGTCTTCTTCTTTCGAAACATTTTCTCTTTAATAATATTGTCACAATGCCGCAGTTATCTATAATTGACAACAACGTCAATCCTAAAAACAAAGAAATGCTCCCAGCTAGTTCTATCATCAGATTTTCAACATTGTAAGCAATTTTTTCAGTCATTGTCACCACTAAGTCATCTGCAATGAGCGCCAACGTTGCTTGCCTTTCATTCACTGCTAGAGTATCACTAGATACTGATATTTTTAATTTACTGCACGGTTGTGGACAATCACAGTCGTCACCTCCCGCAATGACGACAGCGCCAAAAACACTCTTTACGCAAGTGCTGGTGTTACGTTTGCAATCACACGGTGGCAATTTAATGTTATTTGGAAATGTCGATACTCTGGGAATATAATGAGATATTTATACCAAGTCACATAATTTACGTTGTATGTGCAATATACCTGCACGACATTTTCTTTTTGATAAGTCTTGTAACACACTCGTCACGACAATGGTTAAACTGCTCTTGTGAAACGCATAAACTTCTTGCTGTATTAACAAATAGATACTACAAGAACAGAAAGAACGACAAGAATGTGATCATTAAGCGCTAAATTAGTAAGAATGCAGTACTCTATACGTGTCTCATTCCTAAAGCCCAACGCAATCGTTTTCCAGGGCTAATTTCCAATCCAACTCGGCAATCAGTATCGTAATTAAAATAAACCTGTAAAAGTAATACATTTAACCCTTTAAGAACCAACGGTCGCCATGTTTAATGTTCAGTCTGTGGGAATTGTGACAAATATACACATTGTTTGAATGTTGACTCTTATAAGGTTATATGACATTCGGACTTACTCGTGATTGCATTGAAACGTTTATAGTTACTGTTATTTTATTTGAAATTGTCTTTCCTTCTGTAAAACGAATATATGATATAGGTAGCACAATCCAAACTGTAAATTTTCTTGTTCAGTACCTAGCGTCAAAACAGAGCAGTGACCGAGGAATGACATTTCCTCAATTATTCCGACAGTGCTGTTTGTCTAAGAATATAAACTACTGTCATTAACATTACTTAAAAAATTTTTTTTTTTAACAAAGAATGTTTTAAGCAATAAAATAATTACTGCGAGAAATATTTCCTTTTAATTAACTAGTCGTTGTAATGTATTAATTTTTGCAGTTTCGTTTTTAAATTAAAAATTACCGGAGAAGTCCGAGAGTTTGTAACACTGATATTCTTGATGTTACTCTTATGCTTTTCTGGATCTAATTCTTGTTGCTTTTTGTTAATTTCTTCAGTTGATAATCGTGAAATTGCTTTAACGGAAAACGGTTACTGCAATTACTATTCGTAACAGATTGACAATTAATTTGTATATTTCGTGATTTGACTTACACGCGAGCAGGCCGAAATTACAAAACTTAATTTCCACGTTGTTTTCAGCAATCAGTGCCTGGTAGGCAATTTCAATCGACTTTGGGTATGATAAGTACCAATCAATTCTGTCCTTGACGTGGTAACAGCAAACACATGTGCAAGAACAGATAATCAATAACCATAGAACACGGAATAGTATTGAGTGATTTGTATCAAACAAATACTGAAATTCTTTTATCTCCAGTTTGAGAGTTTGAGTATCATGAATAGCACGTCGTACAACGTGACGTATATTAACTCTCATGCTGTGAAAATAAATTATTCGAATTTTCTCATTGCGAATAACATTTAACCGTTAAGATAACATCATATTTAACATTAATTCTACATTAAAAATCCTACCTTTTAATTAACGTGGCCAACATGTACAACAAAGTCTACTTTGGAAATGTTTAGAACTTGTCTACAATTTCTTGTACAGTGTTTAGTGAATGCGTAATGACTTGGTCATTAAATGTTGAAACGTTTGATATTTTGTAAATTTATGGTGTGCACGCGGTAATGGCGAATTTCCTTAATGTTGATGGACGTAATTTATGGTATATAATGCGTTAATGTCATTTTACACCGATAACATCTGAGTTAATGGCTTCGTGTGTTATTCTTTCAGGAATTACTGTAAAAATAGTAATTTTGTTTGTCAAGCACGGAAGTAGCACGACAAATGTTTGCGCATTTTTAAATTTATTGATGTAGATTGAAGTCGATAATAATTTCTAAATATGGAAGATAAAATTCATGTTTAAAGCAGCTTTAACACGAGGTGTTATTTGAAGTGTTATTAGTGAAATGCTACGCGCGTTGATTTTCAAAGAAGAGAGGATTATGTCTTGTGAGATAAAAGTAGAAATTTCAAAATTAAGTTTTATTCTGCGTCTACAAGATGAAGGTGATGACATTAAGTGAAATTAGTGGAACTGAATAAATCTTAACTCGGGATCTTATTACCTCATTACGGTACTTTGATTTTTCAATGTCATTTAGTACATATTTTCATTGAGGTACGTAACCAACCGAAATTAGAGTAAATTAATGTGCAGTTCAGAGAAAATTTCAATTGTTCTTAAAATAATTTTTTTCACACAATCCATCGGTATCACGCAATATTTTTACACGGTCAATAGATTAAAATCAATTATAAAGAACATTAGTTTTCAAAATATTGACGCTGTAAGCTCTTCAAGTACTGCTTAGTAGCGAAAAATGAATATAAATTTTTTTGCTGTAGAGTTTTATTTTTGTTTATTAACTCTTGATTTTCGGTTTTACAAGCAATGTCATTATTGTCAATATTCTCAATTTTGACAAAATTTTTAAGTAACTTTATTTTCAAAAACTTAACTGCTTACATTACAAACTTGTGGTGCTTTTTCTTTTTCCATTCAACGTAAATTTCAAGTGTGCTAACTGTAAAATGCATAACATTAGTCGTTACTTCACAATTAATACTATTTGCTCACTACTTTAAAACACTGAGCACTTGACTAGGAATTTAATGTTACGGTAACATTTATGAAAGCATTGAGTTACTTAAACTGTCTTTGAATAATGTGGTAGATAATTGTTCGTACTACTCACCAATTTGACACACACTTTCAATATGTTGTGAAAATTACAAAGCATACAATATTTAAAACCGTGTGATTTTTCTTTTCCGCAATACAATGTTAACAACACGAAGTGAGTACCGACTGTAACTCAAAATGTCCAATACTGACATTCCCAGAGCAATACTCAAAACATTACCGACATTGCAGCATAATGCAACAAACGAGTACACTTTTACTTCAATTACATTTTCAATTATGTTACTAGCCATTCGCAGCTCCGTTGAAAAAGCATCAATAGGATCTTTACGGATTGTTTTTAAAGCAATATTTTCTTCACAAGATCTGACGCACTTGCACCCTCCTCCTAATGCAATTTTTGCTAGGACTTGCATTGATTTTTGTCGACTTTCTTTGGCCTCGGTTGAAGTACTACATGGTTTATCGGTATTGACTTGTGGCCCAAATGGTAATCTGTGAGTGACGTTCTATGAGTTTGCAATTAATAATTATCTTTCTAAAACTTACTGGCAAATATTCTCTTTGCGGAGCAATTTTTCCAAACATTTTCTTGCACACTTTCGCTGATCACTCTTGTGTACACACGGGCTTAACCTACGATTTACATAGATAACCTGAAAACGATTTTTATTCGTTTATATTACTGCAACTTTCACCAAAAAAAATTACTTTTTGAAAACTGTAGTAATCAAGAGTAACGTCAACCATCGATTCTGCAATTACTTCAGTTACAATATTGTAAGACTCAGATTCAAAATCATCTGTAAAAATCTATGAGAATTTAAAAATTACTTAGTCTGTCAGTTATTTCAGTTCGCGTCTATTACACCTTGTAGAGACTTTTACTATAAAATTCATCCGGATCAGGGATTATATATCCAAAAATGCAGGGTCGATTCATTTTCTCTATTCTTCCTATGTGAATATTTTCAAAGAGTTACCTTAAGGTTCTCCCCAGTTAATAAAGATTTTAGATTACCAAATGTTGTATGGTAGCAATTTCCTTCGTGGGTGGCTAATATATTTCTATTAGGTGAGAGAGGATCACAGAAATCCAATTCCTACATATGCAACAAAAAGAAGGAAGTATCTATACATTAGATAATCCGAAAAATATTTGTGTGTTAATATATTTACGAGATGTGGTAATGATTTTGTCCAGATGTCACCAACAGTTAAATTTTTGAAGCTGTCTAATAAATCCAGAATATTTACTTGGTTCCAGTCAGACAAATTTTTCTGTGATGCTGCGGCTTTCTTTAAATTTACAATGGCTTGACTTGGACCACAAATTGTAAGTGGTGGGTACGTTATGTACGGGATGATTTCTAATTTAACAATTGTACTAACTGGTTGACTGAAATAATATGTGATTTGATCTTGAATCACGAAAATACAAATAAAAATGCAGCCTATCCAAGTTGCTGTTTTCAAACGAGTAATTACTCCTGAAGTATTTTCTTCTTGGATTTTACTCTGTGTTTTATGGCAATGACTTTCATACGTTTTAAGTACTAATCTGTACAACTTGCTTTTTCTTCTCCTACACGATTCTAATTTTTTTGAGATTAAGCGGAAAACCGTGACGGAGTTATCTAGAATTTCTAACAGCGCCAAACCAAGGAATAATCCAATAGTTCCACCAAAATCTATTGACAAATTGATCGCTGTGTAGACAATTTTCTCTTTCATTTCCACAACGACGTCGTTAAGTATAATTTGAAATAAAACTGGATTCCTCTGGTCAGATAATTTCTCAAATAATAACATGAACTTAAATTTTTTGCA
>JAQIWS010001564.1:0-10843 GCA_034696085.1 Stigmatogaster subterranea | reverse complement strand
GTGTTTATATAGTTATTTATTCTTAAATTATAACTCAAAATTGACATATTGTTAACATAAACAACAAAATGATGATAGATAATATTTTCTGGTCCCGTGATTGTCATTTTTTTGATATCCATAGGACGTCATCATTGGATGAATTATGGACGTCTGCAATTCGTCCGAATTTTGTTCTCAAAAGACATCAAAATTCGGCCGTGTTATGGACATCCGCGAGAAGTCCATCATTGACGTTCCTAGAACGTCAAAATTCGGGCGAATTGTGGATATCCATAACACGGCCGAATTTTAGGATGAAGTATACATGTATTAAAGCTGTGCCTTATACCGATGTAAAGATATTACTAAAGCTGTAGCTTTTAGCGTTGGTACGTCGTTGTATACTTGTAACTTTACCAACCTTATTAAAGTATATTTCCAAATTATAAAAGCCGAATAATTACAACAGCTTTAAAAGTATTTAGCACGTTTTAAAGTTTATATTTTTTCTTGTGTGCCATTGAAGCTTTTGTAAGACAGAGGCAAGGACAGTAACACGGTAATTTACATGCTGAAGTACTTATAGAGCACACTTTCATCAGACCTTAATAATAAATAATAAAATTTTATAGGCATATCCTCTTAAATTTGCGTTCGTACAAATTATTAAATTTTAACATATTACAGTACTTGTAGAAGATATATGATTTTTTCCATATGTATACTAAGACAGGTGAATTTTTTTAAACTTGCCTCGTAATTACATTACTCCGTTATTTTAATTACTCGCACTTTTGTACAATTCAGCCAATTAAAAAATGTTAAATACATCGCAAGGTTGAGACAGAGAGAGTAATGAGAGTAATAAAAGACATGGATAAGAAACCTGGAAATCGTCCTCTAACGCAGAGTTTCTCAACCTTTTTTTCTCCGTGGCCCCCTTGCCAGATTTCAAATATTTCCGTGGCCCCCCCCCCCCAAAAAAAAAAAATTTTTGTCAATTGATGGAAAAAAAAGACTTGTTTACATTTTGTAGTAAAAAATTAGTACCTGGTGTGGCAGCTTTTACAATTAAGTTGGAAATCTCATACTATGCAATTAAATGTTTGTCAACTTTTGCAATTTTTTCGGTAAACATTTGCTTTACAGTTGTTCTCGATTGGAAATTATCATGTAGTGTTTTTAAGACATCTATCGAATTATCCTTCATATCCATGCGCGATGTCTCCAGCTGTTTTCGCAGTTTGCATGGCTGCATGCTGTCATGTGTAAGCGTAGTCTGACATATCAGACACATAAGCATTCTACAATTTTAGGGTGATGCGATAAAACTGTAGGAAAGGTATTCAATTAAATACTGCCGACACTTTCTTTTTCGTGCACTACTGGTCATGCTTTGTCTCACAAAACGACACATCTTATCAATAATCGAACGTGGATTTACAAAGACAATTGTACCATCATTATGCGGTATTAATTTATTTATTGTTAGATGGGTTTGATATTTATTTTTAGTACAAGTGGTTAGAATATGGGGATTAAGTAATAACTTGTATTTGGATAAAAACGAGATTATTTGATCAGGAATTTCACCGGTATACACTGTCGTGTTAGTTGTACCAATTTTATTTTTTGGTCTGTTTTCTTTTCACTGACGTTGTCATACCATAATTTTTTTGGAAATGTCAATGAATTTTTGTTAGAGGAATAATTACTCTTACGCGCATTGTTGACAATAAACTGCAATAATTTGGTAAATTGTATTTTCGGTGAATCACTGCTGTAATTTCGAGGGGTAGTGACGTAATCGGTCGAAAAAAAATTTAGTAGCTTTGCAGACTTATTTGATAAAATCATAATACTGCGTTAAAGCTGTTTAAGGTACACCAAAAAGCGAGATGTGTCGTTAATCTAAACACCAAATAAATTGGCATCACGTTGTTCGGCTGGAACACATTTTCAAAAAGCGTAGCTAATTTTTAAGATTACGTTACATAATTGTGGAGATGATCAGTTGCCATGGTATTGCTAGTTTGGGATTTCCTTGATTTGAAATAAGCTAAAAGTGCCTAGATTATTTTCAAACATGAGCACAATGAGAGATTTAGGAATATCTGGGTATTTATTTATAACGTACTGTATTGTAGGTTTTGCTATAGGGCTTTATATTTAGACAAATGCGCGAATTTTGAATTTTAAAAGTACCGTAGTCACTGATTTAACTTAGAAATTCTAACGCGAAAAGCGACGACTTAACATTTTTCAATTGAGATTTTAAAGAGGGAATTCTTTACTTTAGTACAGTTTATTTTCATTCACCGAAATCTTCTCTGAAGCGAGAACTAATTTTCTACTCATTTTACACCGTGTTTGTGATCGCTTTACTGACGAGTATCACATGCCATCTGACGGCATTTTTCGACGCCTGCCATTTTCAATCCGCCATTTTATTTGAGTGCATTATAACCGAGCCGTAGCATCGCCGGAATTGTCTCGGTATTTACTCGGGTGTTAAAAGATCGTTTGTGTATTAATTTAGGAATGAAATTGTACACTCCAAAAAGCCAGTTCTTAATTTTCAACGTAAAATTCTCGTCTCTGTCGACAGTTCCGAGCGCTTTCAAGCGCTAATAATAATAATTCTATATTACACTGAGTATAATTTTGTAAATTTAGTTTTTATTTTGTTTCACGCTTTATTTCAACTGCAACACACTATTTGTAAGCCTACTTAAGCCTTTTTACGTTCGACGAAAACAATGGTAGCGCTCAGCCTTACGACACGCTGTTAGGCACGAAGCACAGAATAGGAATATAAATATCATGGAAAACAAACTTTGCGGGGCGTACTCAAATTATCACACCAAATTCACCATTAGAAGTAAAAGTTGAAATATTTCTCGTTTGCTATTGTTAAAGATCTGTGAACTTTGTATTTAAGCTGCCGAAACCACAAATTTAATTGAATGTTAAAAGTATTAGTGTTGGCACAATTATTGTGTAGAAAATGGAAGCTTGACATTCTAAGTTAATTTAGTTTTAAATGTAAATTCAATTTTTATATTGTTTTCTTTTTAGTTTTGTTTGATTGATTACCTGTGATGTATTTAAGCAAAGGACTTCATTTTTTTTCTGGGAGGAAAAAATTGTTTATCGTATATTGTTCAATAGTAATTTTTAATTATAACCACTGATTTGTAGTGGTTTCGAGTAAACACGAGTATTCATTCGTTTTATAATATTTTTTAATTTTCTAATTTATAATATTACCGTAAATTATTGATGTTATCTATCACGAGATTCTTTATTTAAATTGTGTGTTCTTTCAGGTGTAAAATGGAGAATTCAAAATGTTTTGATTCTTGGTAACTACCTGTACAGTACAAGCATTTTCAGATTTTGATTTTGACTGTTTTTAGCTTACAAAGTGAAGCTTGCAATTGTATTTGTACTTCTTTGTGAACTATCAATTTTAATACGATAGTCTTAAAATTGTGTAGTGTGCAATACACATTTTACTACGTTTAACTTATTAATTTTGGTGATTTAACCAAACATTAAACGCAAGTTCAAATCATGAAGGTTGATCATTTTTGTGTCTTTAGTATCTTCGCGTTAACATTGGAATGTCAATGTGTAAGCATTTCAGTGGGATTTGAAATAAAGTATTTAGCTTGACCCAGAAATTTAAGCCGGCTTAAACCCGTTCTCTCAGGCTCCTCACTTAACAGTGGTAAATTTAATTTACTGAAATTGAAAGCAGTAACCAAGGCATATTCCTGGCATCAGAAATATTTTGAAATTTTTGCTTTGAAGACTGCATTCTGTACAATTGTGTTATTAATAACACTTTATTTAGCTCAGTTTTTTGGCCAAATTAGTGCACATGGAATTAGTAAAAATTAAAAAAGCTGTTTACTCAAAAGTTTTCAAATTTATAGTGTGGACTCAATGTAGTGATATTCGACGGAAATTTGTAACATTCGAAAAGACATGTCATATATTTTTGGAATTTGAGTTTTTTAATGGCAACAATTTAAATAATTCTCAAGCCGAAATAATTTGGAAGTACTTTTATTTCTTGTAATTTCCTTTGATTATTATCAATTGAGTCCATATATTTTGGTGAAAAGATTCTTGTTGGTCGAAATATTCACTTTCAGCTATCGATAAAAATAATTATTTTTATTATCGATGGACTTTGTTGACATCGATCTTAGATGATAAATTTCTAATTTTGTTTTGGGTTTTTTGTCTCATCCGTTATTACTTGTTCTCCGATTTTGAACATTTTAATCCCTAGTGTCTGTTGTTGCTGGTTTACTAAATTTAATTCGTTCAGCTTTTTGGTGAAATACGTAATTTCCTTTTCTTGGCTTATTAAACAGATAATAATAATAATAATAATATTTAATTAATTTGTCGGAAATTTTGTACATTGTACAATATGACTCCGTTTCTGGTTGTAAATGGAGCATTTATGGTTGTACTTGTATTAGTAAATAAATTGTTAGAGTTATTGTAATGATAAATTTGTAGTAACGCTATTGGTAATCTAAATCATCGGAATTTTTTTGGTATAATTTGAAAAATTATCAATGGTGTTTTAATTTTGGAAATAGCCTGAAATTACTGAGTGTAAAATATAATTGCAAGAAAATGTAATGTATTGTACATTATTACCACACAAACTTTGAATCTATCAATGATATTTTTTTAAATTTAGATATCGTAAAACGAAACACTGTGAAAAACATTAAAACATAAATCATAAATATTAAAATTGTGAAATTTTAACAAGGAAGCACAATTTTCAATTTAAACCCGGCTTACTCTTAGAAAGGCAAAAATTTCATTTGACCATTTTGAACGATTTTCATTAAAATGATGGAAAATTACATGTGAAAATAATTATGTACAGATTTAATATTGCATTGTGAGTTTTTATTTAAACTGCATATTAAATTTACTGACGGAATTGTTTAAAATTTTAGTGGTTTGTGTTATTTCATCACTAACATATTATATTACCGTTATAAGAGAAATTTTAATCCTGCACTACTCGTATATAAAACGTAAGATTATTATTTCCGAAAATTTTGATTTGTGTACATTCCGATTCAGATTCCTTGTTAGGTTTGTTAGCACTAAATTTTTTTGGGGTTTAAAGTATTCATTTTTATTTACTGCCAATTAATTGCAATCGTTAAACTATACACCGTACGGTGTGAATTTTGTTTACGTATTTTTGTTGTTTTTCTTCGATATGAAAACGTGTGATTATTTTAGTTGTTTCTCTTGTAAAAATATTTGCATTTGATCTCTGCATCTTTCCTTCAATCAATACAGTATTTATTTACTACGGAGTACAAAATAGTGGTTCTTTATCACTCACTCCAATACTTCTCGCCAAAATGCAACAGGATAATCAGTACGAACTGTTCACGTGGTTCGAAAATGGTATTTCACATGCATTTTGCATTTTGCAACGTCATTTTGAAAATCAAGTCACTTTGTAAATGGACTTAAAAAATATTTCACTTTTTCTTGCAATGAAATTTAGTACAGGTAATACAGTATGCTGCGACTTATATTTTGGGGGAAAATTGTTAATTTGTATAAAAACGTATGTATCACATACCAAACATAATTTGATATATTCTGTAAAAATTCACTCTTGTGGATAAAACTAAAAAATTTTCCAATTTATTTGGAAAAGGTATTAAGTTTGTGCAAAGTTTTTGCTTTATTCAGTCAATTTAAAATCCGTTTATGGGTCATTCTCAATTGGGACTTAGAGCTCGAAGAGCATTTGTTATTGACTTAGTTATTAATGATTTTGTATTGAAGTTTTGACATTTTCGTGAATTATTTATTACTGGAGTGTGCCTTTTATACTTTACTATGTTGTGTTTTGTAAATATGGTTATTGAAATATTTTTTATCTCACGCTTCTCACGCGAAGACAAACAATGTTCCAAATTTATCCTTTGGATTTGTTGCAATTGATTACTACATTTTTCACACGCAAATGAATGGGATTTAACGCTTATTATTAATCAAAACGGCCGATTGGATTCGTTACTTACGTTCTGTTTTAGTAAAATTCAGAATTATGTCACAATGTTAACAATCAATCAATCAAATTAGTTATGTCCGAAATTTTATCCGCATTGTAAAATGACTCGCTCTCAGCTTAACAGTGGAGAATTTCTGATAATTATTATAATTATTGTTAACATTGCTGATACGGAAAAAAAATTCTTTTAACTGTCAAAATTAGTCATAATTTTACTTATAGTTGTGATCATGGTGAAAAAACCGTCATCTCTGGAGATAATAATGTTGATTTAATTTTAGAAAACCTGGTGTTACTGGAATTAATGGGTAACGTAAATTTTCAAATACAAATGATAGAATTTCGAAATCCTAAAACAAGAATCGAAATTTTACATTTAGATTTGAAAATTTTAATAGGGGTGCATAATTTTTAATTTTAAACTGTATGTTTACATTTACAGCAGTTTTTTCCGCAGCGGGATTAATGTCACATCTTTTTTAGACTGCATCACGCTTATTGCTTTAGGAGAGCTTTACCAGCGCGTAGAATTTTATGCAACATTTACCTACGCCTTCCTTTTTCGATGCAATACACCAAAATTACACCGAGTCATAACAGAAATCAATTTACTTCCGGTAATAATTAGTGATTTGTCTGTTTTTTTAATCGTTAAAGATTCTGTGAACATTTATTTTACAATTAAGCTTCTATAATTAGAAATTAAATACTTTTGTATAAGCTAAAATATTGTATGGAAAATGGACGATTAATATTTCCTTATGGTGTTGCATAAACTGTAAAATTTATTAGTTAAACTATATTTTCAATTTTGTTGAATATGTGTGAGCATTGTGATGTTAGTAAATTGCAGTCATTTTTTTGTACCGTACTGTTTTCCCAATCTGAAAACCAGTATACTGCACTATAGACTCCAAGTTAACAACATTGACTATTCTTGGGCTGTAATTTCCGTTATGATAAATCTCGCTTGAATTTCTATCCTTTTGCTTATTCAACCGCACTTCGACAGACTACTGACGAGAGTAAATTTGATCAAAAAACCAATTTTCTCGTCAGTTATTTTGTTCACAGAAGTTTGGATGGCGCAAATATTTTTTTAAATAATTATTTTATTTGCAATTTCTTTTTTAAAACTTTGAATTTTGTGAACTTGACGTAAATTTTTTGGTAAATTATTGCACCTGTGGGGTAAAATTTGTGTAATTGTGATACTTACTTTACACGTAGTAAGGAATTTTTTGGAAATAGTTTAAATGCTCTTTCACGCCAAAAAATTTGGGAATGATTCTATTTTTTGTAATTTTTTAAGAAAGTTTTCGACTTAATTCGTGATTATTATGTAGTAATTGTTAGCGATGAGTGAGACTAATTATCAGTATTGACTAGCTTTTATTGCTACATAGTTTTGTAGTTTTATCCGTTTGGACAGTTTTGGTGGCCCGCAATTTTCGCAAATGTTTTTACTTGCGCAGAACCGTGATATTTTGCTATTAATCCTTATTAAACTTAGTGTACATCTTGTGTACTCTTCATTTACTCACGAGTAATGTTTAGCACGAATTTAAAAACGAGCAATTAATTACTATTTTATTTGTGTACAAATCAGTTGGTAATTTCTACTGCTTAGCATCGAAATGTTCAAAGGATCAACCTGAACAAATTATTGAAATTTGTAGTTTACCATGTGTAGTAATCCGTGGGTGTGGTGATTCATATGTTAAAAAATGTACTCCGTAATTCCTTTTTACTTACCCTTTTTTGTTGAAGAGATTCACTTAAAATAGTGTACTGAGATTGAATTGCAAAAAATTAACCAACATTCCGCAAAATTAAATTTGAAGTTTATCGTACGTTTGGGTAAATTAGTGTGCATTGTAAGACAAACTTGAAATATTAATATTCTTTAGTCGTGCTAGTTTGCAAAAAGCGAATCAGCAATACCGTAATAAAATCTCATGTGTTGATGAGACTTTAAAAATTTACTCGTCATCTAGTGGAAGTGGTGCAAGTAATAAATTTTTGCATAGTGTATCAAATTGTGTTAACGATGTGTGGTACTTGACATGTTACATTTTTAATTTTGGAAAAGTGTAAATTGTTATTTACCATACATCACAGCTTTTTTCCAATCATTTTTCAATCCGTTAATATTTGAACACAACATTGATTCGTTTTAATGATGTATACGCAATTACAGTATTTCACAATCTCAACTAAACTTCAAATTAGTTATGACCGAAATTTTATCCACTGTGTAAAATGACTTGCTCGCAGCTTAACAGTGGAGAATTTGTGATAATTATTATTACGGTTTTATTATTATTATTATTGTTAACGTTTGTTATTTTTAGTTGTGTTTGTGATCGTGATGAAAAACCACGCAACATTTTTGTCGTTTTCCATTTTCGGCTGACAATAACGTTGATTTAATTTTAAAAAAGCCTGGTATTGCTGGAGTATTAAATGTAATTGCTAGAAAAAGTAGAATTACTGGATAGCGTAAATTTTCAACTACAAATGATAAAATTTCGAAATTCTAAAAGAAGAAACGAAATTTAATGGGAATGCATAATTTTTAATTTTTAATTGGATGTTTAAATTTACAGCACTTTTTCCCGAAGCGGTATGGAAAATGGAAGATTAATATTTCCTCGTGGATTTGCATAAATTGTAAAACTAATTTGTTTAACTATAATTTCAATTTTATTGAAATTGTACGAGCAATGTGATATTAGTAATTTTTAACTAGGATACATGGCTGCAGTGGGAAAAAATGACTAAAATGATTCTGCAATGGTGCAATTACTTGACGTGATTCAAAACTGTTGTAGCTGATCCACGCTATTCGTTGATTAAAAAATTTTTTTTAAGCTTACATTTTTTTCTCCTCTCGTCGTTGTAAACTTAAACTGCCAAAAGACAACATTAGAAAAATTACTTGTTTCTCAACATTTTTTCAAAAATTAGAACACGTCAACAAGTGGTAAAATGTAACATTGATTACGCAAGATTTTGTACCCCAAAAGAAAACTTTTGAATATTTAGCACTTATTTATAACTATTATTATTTAAATGACAGGAAGGTAATTGTTCATAGAGTACCAGTACTATATTACTACATGCTGCAATCTACTCTTCTGTAATTTAATCTTATTTAACACATTTAACATAGCCTAATCTAATCTAATTGATTTCACGGCACTGCACCGCCTGTTAAGAACTGCAATAACAAGTGCAAACATGTGTTGTAATATCGGGAATAATTTATATATTACTATAAAATAATTGGTAGAGATAATTGATCGTTGAATTTTCCTTGACTTGAATTCCCTCATCCCGTAGCTTTGTTTTATCGGGATCTTAATTTTTTTCTTCCACGAACATCTAATTTCTATTGTTAAAAATTGTTACCAATTTTATTGTGAGTCGTTTTGGAATATGGAGAACAAATGGTAACTTGGACTTGCTACCATGAATGCAATGTTAACATTATACTAAGAATTTTATTTTGCATTTTATGTAACCGTCCTTTGCTTGTTAGTTTTATGCGTGGTGCAGTATTTTAATTAATTTATTCAATCGTGCTTTGACTGAATACTGACGAGAGTAAATTTGATCAAAAGACTAATTTTCTCATCAGTTATTTTGTTCATAGAAGTTTGGAGACAAAGACAAATCTCGCCCACTTTTCTTAATCACTGTTTATTCAATCAAGATTCGTCAAATTCTGTGATATGTTCAATTATCAATTCAGACATGATGAAAATTTATTATATTTACTATTTGCTTTTAACAATTTTGTTTAGTTTTTCACTCACGACCATCAGAGCGTTTTGTTAAACTTCAACAAGGTTAAATCGAAACAGTACTTTGAATTTAGGAATTGCAATTGTACACTCGCAATCAATCCTCTGTTTTTAAACGTTAAAATTACTCGAAGTCGAACGAATTAAATTGGTGGAAATTTCTGTGAATGAAATTCGATTTAAATTTAATGTTATACACAAATAATTTTGTGAATAACTTTTATTTATTAAGCGATGTGATGTTACCGTGGTAATTTTTAATATACAGTATATAGTGCGAAATATAACGCAGAAGCTGTGTGTCTAGTCGCCAAGACGTAGCAAAAATTAGCAAGATAATTTTACTTTTGACCATTTTACAAAAATTGAAATGTATTGATTCATGATTCATTAATTATATTGTAGCAGGTAATTACTACAGCAAATTTTTTCTATTTTGTTGTTGCTAAGAGGTTGACGTAAAGTTTTTGGATGAATTATTGCACTTGAGGGACAAAGTTGCACACGACAGTAATTATTAATTTTTGATATTAATGATATTAATTTTTCACTTGTCTTTTCTGTTGTTAGCATTTTTGAAAAATTTCACTTTTTTAACCAATCAATGTTTATCAGTTGCTGAATACTCCGTACATGATATTTTCTTCTCCCGGCAAATTTTAAAATTGATGTATTGATAATTCTTAACACTCACGAGGCACCTTTAGAACGTTACGTACTCACGTTGGTCAAACTGTTAAGTGGGAGTTTTACATTAAGTCCAACATTGTTATTTTTGAAGAAAGACAAATTTTGAGGAAGTTTAGGTGAGTTCTGAACAAAAACCTAAGTTTTCGGTAAATTTCTTACGGTGGCGGACAAGGATAACAGATTGGAACATTAAATGTCAGAAAACATTGGACAATCAGTTATTTTTTGTGAAATATTTTACGAAACTTGATGTTATTTTTAATCCTCCGTTCCAACTTGATTT
>JAQIWS010001563.1:0-10845 GCA_034696085.1 Stigmatogaster subterranea | reverse complement strand
AAAATGATATTAGGCCAAATCTTAGCAAAGCGGCTACTTTGGTCGGTGAGTAGATCAAAGGGACACCACCCCGGACATGTAGGGGGCGGTTCTGATCATTTTGGGTCGGGTGTATACATATGGTACCAGTACCTATTCGAATTCAGACAACATCTTTGTATATTGTTTCGACTTACTTTCGGAAAATCAGTCCTGATCACAACCTTAATTTAAACAATGTTAAATTTAATAGTTGGGATTTGGATGAAGAAAATAAAGACAACTAACATTGCTAACGGAATTACTAGCAGTAATTTAAAATTCACGGGAAAGAACATTATAGTTTAAAATCTTGACGACAAAAATTTTTAAATAGAATGGAAATTACAATCAGATTAAATAAAGAGAGATCAACAGCGCAAACAAAAAGTCGTAACTAAAGCAAGTGATCACCAAGACAAATTGTAGTAAAACATTGTAAACAAATCTTAAACTTCATCAAGGTATTTCGAACCTCGTATGCATTTTTCCCCCCTCCTCAACATAATAAATTCTACTTTTCTTAATTTACAAGTAAACTTGCTAAAAACTGATAACATGCTATAAGCATACACGTGGTTTAATTAGTAAGAAAAATTTTTGTCACAATCAATGTACAAACAATAACCAAAAATACAAAGCTCGGTGCTACAACCTCGCGTGTGAAATATATACTCCCAAATTGCGTGTACAATAAGCTGTGGTATTTGTCCAGTTTCAGAAATAACACTAAACTCACCAGCTAATGGCGATAAAAATAATTTTAACCAACTAAAATTCTAAATTTTTAGAAGTTAACACGTAACAGTACACAATGCAACGGTTTGTCAGATCAAAAAATATATTCCAATTTAAACTATGTCTACTAATTCAACATTATTTCCAGACCCCAGCAGTAGGTGAAAACTGGGAGCAACGTACTGGTTTAAGCCAATAAATAAAAATATATTAATTTCTGACTGAAGTAACTCTAATAGAGTATCCAAAATGTTCACAAAATATTCTTGGACACGAATAATTTCAAAACCTATCCGATATTTACAACACGGCAACATTTAAAAATAAATCAACAACATTTGGTCAAATTTACATTCATTGATGTAACAAATTTACATACATAAGACCAAATACGGCATTAATAATTAAGAGCATACTTGTATGCGAATGGGAAAACTCAAAACAGAATTTTTGAATTTTTGACCTTGTTCCATGCAAAGAACGGGTACCAGTAACATGAATTTAAATGGTAAGGATTACACTAGAAGAAATTAGTATTTACAAGCACAATATTGTTTTTCAATGCAGAAATAAAATTAATTTACAAAAATGTAAAATTTCAGATTATTCTACGCAGTCACCTAATATTAATCTTTAAACACAGGTGTAGATAATGTGTAAAACTTAAGCCGTAGAACTAATAAATTATTTGATATTTTTAACAACAGCATTGTCAAAGTTTGAACGAAAAATTCTCAAATAAAAATATCAAACGAAGTAAAATATCAACTTAGCATAAAAATAGAATAAAATACAAACATTCCACGATTTGCATTAAAATAAGTTATGAAAACGTGTGACAAACGGTGTTACGAAATCATTTTAAACTCACATGTATAATACAAACATGAATTTAGCCCGGAATAAAGTACAAATATTCCGTGATTTGCACTAAAACTTGAAAACAAATTCATTGCATTACATACACATTTTTAACTCAATATTTATAAATACAATTCTTAATTTATAAATAACTGGTTTAGGCCTAACAACTTCGAATCATTTTATCATTTTCTCGGATTTGTCGATCTTTCGCTCGATGAGATCAAAGAAAATACTGCATAACGACATTAGCTTAGCTTTCTTTTCAGTTTTACACACATTTTTAAACCATTATCATAATTCTGGAAGACAAATTAGCGAGAAAACCAAACGTAGCACGAGTCGAATGGATGGAACAAAAACGAGGCGCTCACGCTCTCGCAGTGCAGTATGGGATAGCGCTACTGTAGCGATCCTTGCGCTACGGTAATAAACTGAGATAGAATCAATGCAGTGAAGCCAACTTTCACTTCGTTATCAACTGTTTTGACACGCGCGGAGCATAATGGTTCACTTTCCGTAGCTCAAAACGAGTGTGGCGATTAAAACGTTGCGAAAATATAACTTACGAAATTAATACGTAATGTCTTGAACGCCTACACAATAAATCATTAATTTTTTTGGCCTTGTGTGAAAACAGTTAAGTAGTCCCCCAGTGTAAGTGAAAGAAATGAAAAAAATTAAAATTAGTACAAATCAAGATAAAGTTACAGTAACTTGGTTTAATGTTGTCAAATCTTAAAATCAATTTTCCACTGACTTCAAGATTTCTCGCAAAGATGATTTTGAATTGTTACAATTTACAAATTGTTCTGGTGATACTAACGCACAGAAAAGTAGGAAATTAAAATTACCAAGATTATTTTTCGTACATTTTTCGGTTTTTTTTTAAAAACTCACTGGAAAATCAATTTCAAGCAGTTTTGGGGAAAAAACTACTAAAAACAGTTTTACCGTAGTTTCTGTCACTCGCCACTCCATATTCAAAATTAAAAAATTATATTTTATAATAAAATTCTTGGATTAAAACAGCAATATACCTGAACAATAATTTAAAAAAGTCATCGCACAACAAATTGCATAATGATAAACGCATTTAAATCTAGCATGAACTTAGTTCACGTCAGTTCACTCATATTTGTTAAAAAAATAACGAAATCGTAGAGGATGAGTCAATAGGACGGAGAGAAATCAACAGATTAAATCGAATGTACGGGAACAAGGCCTGCATGAAACGCTGCCCGTATGAAAACACTTGAGAATGACTTTAAATGACATAAAAAGCTTACATTTCTAGTTACAAAAATTTCCTCCCTGTGTCGTAATTCATTCCAAAAAGAAGAATACCAATTTTTTTTAGAATTATTACAAGTGAATATTGTAATACTAGAACAACGCAAATTGCAATTAAGCTTAACATTTCTGGGTAAAAAAAAAATAATTCACAAAACAACGGTAGAACGTGTGGGATTGCTTCGGTAATTTAGTAAAAGCTCTAAGTAATCGTTGAACTTCTACCGATCTACCCACAAGTCAAAAACAGAATTGTAAAACGCCAAACGGCAAAATATGGCGGCGCTGCACGCTTGAAGTTCGCAGTTTAGGGGATGAAACTTGGGCCGCAACCTCTCTATTAACAGCATTCAAACGCGACGCGCAGAGGAAACTTTAAGAGCAAATTTATAAACAAATATTTTTTAAAATTTTCATTTCATGAAATTGTGATATTACATATGCACTGATATTTTTTAATTTAAAAATTAAATTAAAAATTCTAGTACAAAAAAAAATCATTGCGCTTCATGTAAAAACGGCGTTACCAGCAACATTTCTTGTATTTTAAAATTCACAGAAAAATTCACAGAAAAGAGCACAAAAAAGAGCAATACGGTAGTTTAAAATTTTGACGACAAAATTTTCTAAATACTTTAGAGTTGTAATTACAATTTGAATTCAGTAGAGATCTACAGCGCGAACAAAAATTCGCAACTAAAGCAATGGTCACCCAGACAAATTGCTGTAAAACATTGTTAACATATCTAAAACTTCATTAAGGTATTTCAAACCTCATGTGTCACGTGAAATACTCCACTAAATTTTTTCATGTTTTTCCTCAACATAATAAATTTTACTTTTCTGTTAACATGCCATTTACAAATGGTTTAAAAGACACGGTGATATAACCTCGACTGTGAAATATATAGTCCCAAGTCCGAAAGGTAGGACATCATTGTACACGAATAATTATAAAACCTATCCGACAGTTTCAATGCGGCAGCATTTAAAAATAAATCAACAACATTTGGTCAAATTTACATTGATTGGTGTAACAAAGAAGACAAAATATGGCAATAATAATTAAGAGCATACTTTGTACCGTGAATTAAATTGTTACTCATTCAATATGCGAATGGGAAAATATTAAATTCGATACGACGGTTACCTGTAACAAGAATTTAAATGGAAAGAATTACACTAGATGAAATTAGTATTTACCAGCACGATATTGTTTTTCAATGCAGACATAAAATTAATGTAAAAAAATTTAAAATTTCAGATAGTTCTACGCAGTCACTTAATATTAATCTTTAAACATAGAATTAATAAATTATTTGATATTTTTAAGGAATAGCAACGCATTGTCAAACTTTAAATAGGAAATTCTCAAATATGAATGTACTTTAGTATTTATTACTTAGCCCACACAGAACGGAGTAAAATATCAACGTAACATGAAAATAGACTAAAATACAAACATTCCACGATTTGCGTTTAAATATGAAAACGTATTAGATGGTGTTACGAAAAACTTGAATTTAGCCCAGAATAAAGTACAAATTTCCGTGATTTGCATTACAGTTTGAAAAAAAATTCATTGCATTACAGACACATTTTTAACTAAATATTTATAACACAATCACGAATTTATCCTTCAAAATTATTAATTTAGAAATAACTGGCTTAGGCCCAGCAACTGAAATATCGATTCATCTTCTCACTTTCTCGCGGTCGTCGAAACTTACGCTCAACAGGTCAGAAAAATTACCACTCAACGACACAAGTTTCCTTTCAGCTTAATTTTTTAAACCATTATCAAAATTGTAAAATAGAAATTGGCGACGTTTTCGAGCTAAAATCACGCACTACATAATAAATTGTAAGAAACAAAAAATATTACAGTACCGGTACTGAATTCAAAATAAATTTTTCAGTAACGAACTGCACTACAACTCTTAATCGGTGATTAAACTCAGCAAAAATATTTTGCTAAAACTGTATGCTATCTAATATAAGTAGTTTTTGATAATCAGTGAGCAAAGGTTAACAATGACAGTTTCATTTGAAATTAACATATTTAAAAATATTTTAGTTTGGTTATCAACTTAATTAATCACTTTTAAAAAGTTTACTCAAGTTACTTCTGGAGCAAATTTTGTCCAACCAGTGACGTCATATACTGTACCAAAAACTGGGTAATTTGATTTCTACTGTTTAAAACAGTTTATCGCATGTAAATGAAACGAGTTTCGGCAGTACAAAACATTATAACTTCGCTGTATAACTTTACCGAATTGATTAATTGTATTGTATGTTGAATGGAAAAAAAATTTCATTTCTAAAATCCTTTATTATTGGCAGATGTAGCTGAATTTGGTGTAGCTACGTTTCCTACGGAGCTGAATTTGGACGGACCCGGACAAAAATAGAGCAAAAATATTGAGATTGCTGTATACCAAAACCATTGGGAGTTGAGCTGAACAAAGAAAAATTCGAAATTTCCACGTCCTTAAAACTGTTAACCCAATCGGGGAAAATACGGTAAGAAAAACAATTTTTGAATGATTCTTACCACGAGTAACTACAATTTAAGTGAAAAGGAACAAATTAGAAGGATTCAACATCTATAGTGATAACATTGCTTGTACAAGTAAATGCAGAAATATCACCAACAGTGATTCAATATTAATTTTTAAATACAGATTTAAATTCAGATTAACAGATTAATTCTGTTATAGAATAAAAAAATTATTTAACTACTTCGTTAAACAACGGACGGGAACTTTTCAAGTAAAATTGTCACAGTGCTTCAATCTCACAACAAATAAACAACAAAACATTGAAAACAGAATTAAGCACAAATATTCTGTGATTTGCATTAAAATTTGAAAACAAGTAGCAGTTAAAAAATGTTACGAAAATGCGTTGACGCATTAGGGGGAGGACAAAAATCACAAAAATTAGTTTTAACGTGATTTTTGTCACTCATCACCCCATCCACAAAATTACAAAATTACATTTTACAACTCTTAAAGCGTAAACAGCAAAGAAAGAACCCAAAAGCACGGAAAATAACAATGAGGTGTTTTCACACAAATGCCAACTAAAATCGACAAAGTAATTTGTCGGACAATGTCGTTACAGAACATCAGCACAAAACCATACACCATACTGCAAATTCAAATTTTTCCGCCCGATAATGTCTACTTGATAATATTGACAACAGTAAAATTACACAAATTACATCTAATATCACCAGCTATCGATAATAATGAATAAATTAAAATTACACGAATGAAATGTATTTATATTTTGAGTTTAGAATGACATTAATTATTTTGGTAAGCAACAACAAAATTCGACTACTAAAATACACAGTACGCTCAAAATTACTCCGCGAAGTTGCACACGGCATTGTAACAATAAATTGTAAAACTCAAAAATTGCACAAACTAACAAGTAGAATAAGGTCACAAAAGCGTGAGAATTGTTCGACTTAATGCGGTATTAATTACACGTCAGCGTGAATAACTGGAAGAGAGAGTAATGGAAAAGATTAAAAAAATTACATTTGAAATTGTTTAATTCAGAACAAAATTACCGGTGCATTCACAATTTATACTGACACCAATACACTAACCGTAGTAATAAGAGACAGAGTAAGCGAATTGAGAGCTAACCAGCCCACTCAAACATTCAGATCTTCGGGCGACAGACGTATAAACAAAGAGCAAAGAATTTGATACATGGAAAACGGTTTGGCAATCAAGAAAACAAATCTTTACTGTCGACTACACACAGTAATATAAAGACAATTTTTGCCTACAAGAAGTATAGAATACGGTAAAATAAAATTCTTTGATCGTTAGTCGTAACAAATTTGCACAAAAATGACCTCAAAACCGAAATAAAGTGACGGGAGAAAACAGCTTAAACGGTCGTCACAATTTTTTTCATTTTTTTATCAAATGAGAAGAGATGTAACCTCGCCCTAATAAATGTAAGCTAATTCAGCACCATTAGAAACTAAATTTACACACGCACAAACGCAATTGCTTATCTAATTGTTTACAAGCACGGTGATCACGTCAGTATTAGCGAATTTTCTTGCATTTGAAATCTAATGACATTAAGTTTAAACAAGTCACTCCTGGGCAGCAAAATGAGAAATATACTATTTGATGCAGGCAATTACAGGCTAAGTACAGGCTAGGTTAAGTTATGTCGCACAGAGGAAACTTAAGAGCAAACGTACAGACAAATATATTTTAATTGACAGCTTTCTACACCGAAATTCACGGGGGTAAATATTCAAATATATGTCAAATTTTCGATAACTCAGAAATCGCAAACACGACTCTTAAACACGTAATTACGGAACGTCATGTAAGCAATTTGCCTTACCACCGTGAAAATTGGTAAAGCAGGTTGCTAAATATTTTGTTAAAAATAAAAATGACAGAATGTATTAATAATATTTACGCCCTGAGAATTTACCTCAGCAACAAAAAACTAAATCCGGAAATAATCTCACGGAATGATAAGATTTTTATTGACGTAAATAAAAATCTATTTCACGACACACATAGCTGTCGTTCGGAATAAATGCAGCAACAAAAAACAAATCAACCGCCCAATTAAATTTATCTACGTTATGGATACAAACACTAACGACAAACGGGTATAAACCTAGCACTGTCCTTAACCAGCGAATGAAAATTGATCCCATATTTCGGGATTTACTGTATTCCAATGATAAAAATGTGTAAAAATTAATTTTGTCATAGAATTAATAAATTATTCGATATTTTTAACAATCGCGACAGAATGTCAAACTTTGAACAGGAAATTCTCAAATAAGAATGTACCACAGTTCTAGACGATAAAAAGCTCAATCAGAACGGAGTAAAATGTCAACTCAACATGAAAATAGAAAAAAATACAAACATTCCACGATTTGCATTGAAATATGAAACCGTAACAAATGGTTTAACGAAATCATTTTTAACTCAATAGGTATAACACAAATTTTTGAATAACTGACAATTTAAAACTCGACTCGTTTTAGAATTTTCTCGCTAAGGTCGAACGGATGGAACGAAAGCGAGGCGCTCAATGCAGAGATGCCCAAAAAGCCACAAAACAGTGTCGACAACACACCTGTCACCTAGTCAAGATAGAGTTAATTTGGTTTAATGTTTTTCAAATCTTAAAATCAAAATATTCCGCTGAGATCTAGGTTTCCCGCAGAGAAGATTTTGAATTGTCAAAATTTACGAATTGTTCTCGTGATACTAACGCACATAAAACTAAGAAATTAAAATTACTAAGATTTTTTCGTACATTTTTTTGCTTTTTAAAAAAAAAAAAAAAAAAAAAAACTCACTGGGAAATCAATTTCAAGCAGTTTTGGGGAAAAAACTACTAAAAACAGTTTTACTTTGGTTTTTGTCACTCGTCATTCCATATTCAAAATTACTAAATTATATTTTATAACAAAATTCTTGGATTAAAAAAGCAATGGCCTGTAATTTAAAACGGTCACCGCACAAGAAAATCCAACCTCATACGGAGTATAAATTAATTGTAAAAAAATGAATTCATGGTGTGGTAATAAACTTGTTTTGACCAATTATTTCTAATCGTCAACGGCAGAAATGAATTTAAGCAATAATAATAGCAAAATTTGTTTTGCAAAAATTGGTAATTTGGAATAAATCCTGCTCAATTTCTCAAAATTATTTAGATTGAAAACAGGCATCACGTGACCTAATTGAATGCAGATAGAATTTAAAACTTTAAAACTTTCGACAACTTCAAACAATACCTGTATTCAAATTCGGAATGAAATACAATAATTTACGGCCAGTATTGACCTTAACCTTAATTTCACACACATTAGTCACGCTTAACGTGTGTAAACGTTAAAAATATCAATAACAAATTGACTGACACTTTTTTTCAATTTCTTTTTAAGTTCCCACGAACATTAGATACGGTAATTAAATTTTTGAGTTTAAACAAAATTAATATTTTGGTGATTAATACTAAACAAGTACTCCCCACTCATTGTATGCTCAAAATTACTGCGCAGAGTTGCACGTAGCGTTATAAAAAATATACAAGTTTATCCATACGTCGTCGATTATACACTGTGGAAGTAATAACAGTAATAAAAAAATAAAATCTAATCGTCGCCCAAACATCCAGATCAACGAGCGACACACAAATAAAAGGTATCAATGAATGAAACAATTCACGTGAAAGGTAATAAAAATAACATTTAACTTGAATAAGAGCACTATAATCAATAAAACAAATTTTTGTCATTTAGTTTTAAAAATTTCGAGAAAAATTGTTACATATTCTAAGGATAAGTACCCTTGTAAAATTCAACTACATTTCTATCGTTTGTACAATAAATTTGAATTTTTAAAAAATCATTTTTCGACATTAATTTAAAATCTCGAAATGTAAAGCAATTACGGTAATATCTTCGCGTTACAAGATTGTAACACAGCATTCAAACGCTTCGCACAGTGGAAATTTCAAGAGCTTTATACCAAAAAATATTTTAATTAAATGACAGCGTTGCCATAATGAAATAGACAGAAAAAATCTTGCTAAATGTGTTTTAGTAAACAAATCAATTGTTGACAATTACTTTGCATTAAATGACGAATTAATAAAGTAGCATTATAACCACAGTATAATTGATGTACAGCAGGTTTAGTCAAATTTGCATAACTTCATGAAGTAGGTTTAATAAATTTGACAACTAACGGTGTCAAAATTTCCTGAGCACTTAACAACAGTAAAACAAATTCAAAAACATTCGGATAAACTGTTTGGTAATAAAAACGTTTCAGTTGCAAGCGTCATCAAGACGAATTAGTCACTAACGTCATATCGTGAAACCGTTATAACGCTACAAAAGCTAAAAAATGTAATTATTACGGTTTTCTGATCTTTACTGCATTTCAGCAATTATATTGGGAGATATATACAGAAATGTACTAATTAAAGATCGACTTCTACACTAAGATTGACAAAGACAAGTGCTCAATCCCAGTACACTGTACTTGGAATTTTGAAATTAATAAATCCGTGATGTCAACACTCAACATTTATTTTAGAACTTCACACTAAATTTAAATTTTAGACCGCAACATATGACGAAACTGAATTATTATTAACGAATGGCTACCCTATACAACGGAGACAAATGTAGAAATTTCCTATTTTTAACACAAATTTAATGTGAAAATTATATCCCAAATCTAATTTCAAATTTTGTAAGGCAGGATTTACGCAGGCTGAATAAGTCCACTTAACAAATTTTGAAATTTCGTCAGGAAAAATTTCAACTATTAAAATAAAAAACAGTTACAATTTTATCTCATAGCAAGAAAGTACCGTATGTAAAAAGCGACAAAGATTAGATTAAGAAATTTTTTTAAAAAAATTGTTGCGATTCACAAAGAATTAAGAAATTTATACAATATATTTCACTGCTACATGCCATAAACAAGAATACCGGATAATTTCAAAGTACTGCGCTTAATTCTTTTGTCTACACACTCCAAAGCAATTGCAATGATTACAAATAATATAGGAGAGTTACATGATGCTTCAGTAACTACGTATACTGTTGCAAAGAAATTTGTGAAATTAAGTCACCAAAAGACAAATTTGAAGTATAATAAATTACAATTTCACACGCAAATTTTGTTGACACATAAAATCTATTTCTTCTCGTAACTGCAGTTTGAAAATTGCTTGTTGGGAGATTAATATATTTTCCAAATAAAATTCCAGGTTTCAATTTTACAGAGAAATACTCTTGCAATAAAATAATGTATAAATTTGCCTTCAACCATGTGTGAGTAGACAAAATAAATTTGTAGTAGTTTTAAACAATATTTTGTCAATGGTAGAAAATTGATGAAA
>JAQIWS010001562.1:0-10846 GCA_034696085.1 Stigmatogaster subterranea | reverse complement strand
CCAACTTCGCTGCAGTCACAACCACTTTCTGTCACAAATTAAACCTACCACAGGGCACGTCATCTCCAGTGTCACCAAACTCACACAGAAAATGTACAGCGTACTCTGAGACAACCCACGAGTTCCTCTGACACTCCCTCCTGATATTTAATGCAATCAACGTGTTTGCTCGTGTTACCAACACAACACAACACAAGACACACGGCCCATGTTTACACACAGTAACCCCTCCTCCAAACAACAACAAAAAATTACCCTAACTATTTCCACCACACACACCCCAAAAAAAAAAAATCCCCATATTTTCCAAATCTTCACTAAACCCAAAATTCCAACCCCCCATTAAACAAAATTAACCAAAAACTAAATTTAGAAACCACTTTACGAAATTGCTTCTCATTTGATTAAAGATCCTCAAATTTTTTCCCTCGGTGTCGTTTTTCCAAACACATTCCCAACACACCCTGAGGTTCCAAAACGCAACGTCATTCGATTTATCACATTCATTCGTCACAGTCGAGTGAATCCTCTCGACCGATTTTATTTTCCTACATTTTTTTACCTTCCCCATCTTCTTTTTGTTGTTGTTGTCACTATAAGAAGGTAAAACCGTGAGAAGAAACCGTCTACGTTCGCGTACTTGTCTTAGTCTGTCCAAAAGAAGGATTTACGACTAAGGCGAGTAGTGCACACACATTCTTTCATTTTTCTTATTTTTTCCTCACGAAAAAAAACAAAAAAAACCCCGTTGTGAATCAATACTGTCTCTTTCTTTCTATTATATTTCCTTGAGAAAGTGACCATCTGAACACACTCTTTTCCATTCCCAACCCACACGTGTCTACCATTTTATTGTAGTCGTCGAAGGCATTGTTTTTCTTTCACCAAATCGCATAAAAACGTGCGTTATGCGCCGCATTCATCTCAACAACTCCGCCATTCGAAGCACTTTTATTCCCCGAGGAGGATGAACAGACAAAAAGGCATAAAATCCCATCGATGTTCACCTCCGAACGCGCCCTTTGCCGTGACTACTCACACTTTATAAAATAAATAAAATAAGTAGAATAAATGAAAACAAAATTTCAATCGGTGTAAATATTTATTAGACAGTTAAAAGACAGTTATTACTGGTAACGCAAAAAAACCGCGACTGTCGTAAAATGTTTAGTCGTCGTTGGGCGACCTTTGGCAATCTCGAAAGTGGAATGATTTCAAATCCTGATATAATACACGCCCGGTTTCGAGTTCATATATAAAAGAAAACGACTATTTTACAGTTTCCAACTGCTACACAATGGCTTACTACTGTATATTGCGCACAGCTGTTTGCCTGTTACCATCTGAATGGGAACCCATTCGACAGACTGCGCTCAAATTCAACGCCAATGTAATTCATATAAAGAGAAATTCGCATTAAACCTTTTGCAGATAACGTCTAAAAATCTATTACCAGTTTGCTCATCGCCTTTATTTCTATTTTCCACGCCTCATTCATAAATGTGACACGAGTTCTCATTGGCGTCTGTAGAAAAGCTTCACGGTTCACTGAACTGGCAAAAGTTGTCACTTACAACAAGTAACGACAGGTCAGCAGCAAATTGGAGCAGAAATAGTGGAAAAAGAAAATGTCAGTGAATCTGATGAAGAAGACCGAAAAAAAAGAAGAAAAAAAACCACGAAATAACGTGTGAATAAAGATGACAGTTATTTGCTGGAGAAAACGTTTCTCGTTTAAACATTTTTTTCTTCCTCCTAAATTAGCCACCATTTTTTTTCAAGAAAAAAATACGACGTTTAAAAATAAATATTAAAGTTGAAATAAGATGTGTTAATCATTTTACGTGCAAGTTATCATCATTTGCAGTTTTGGTTGCAAGGATGCATACTTCAATGAATTTTGTGGTCTGAAAGCTAAGCAATTTGAATGCTTCATTTGCTCGAAATCCTCTGGTGCACATAGAAAAGAGAAAAGAAAATTGCCTGCCAGTGTAGATATTCGAGCGAACAACTTTCTAAAAAGAAATATAAGAAATGGAAAGGAAAAAATAAAAAAAGAAGCAAAAGCCCATTTAATTGCAAACAACGGCGAGTTTATAAATCACCTTGTCACAAAAATTGAGATTCTCTCCTCATATCATTAATTTGTGCAATGTGTTTTGGAAAGTTCGTTGAATTCAGTTGGGATATGGAGATAAGAGTTGTGGTGGGGGAAAAAATGGACAAAAGTTGTCTTCATAATTAGAAAACACTCAAAAGTCATTACGAAGATTGAGAAGAAATATTAAGATATTAAGTTAGAAAACTTCGGAATTTTCGTCTGATTTTTTGTTTTTTTTTGGGGGAGGGAGTTTGGTTAGAAAGTTAGGTTTAGGAAATCGTTCAAATAGAAAACACAAAGAGTTTAGGCTAATGTGACTGTAGCAAATCGGAAAAGAATGAAATCAAGTGAAATGAATAATGCATCAATTGTGAAAAGTGAAATGGTAAATTGTGGAAATCAATGTTGGGAAAAAGGAGGGGATTACAAAGCACAACTGCAATTTCCTTGCCAACCATTTAAACTTACAAAGCACAAAAAAAAGGGAGGGCGGGGGGGAGTGGGAAGTGAAAAAAAGAAAAATCTTTTCAGAAATGTTTTAAACTACACACAAGAGAAATACCCAACAACAAAATTTATTTTTATTTTATTTTCAACCACAAAAGAAAAATTCTATTGAAATTTAAAATCAAATATTGTGTGTTTCAGGTTAAATTCTAACCTTAAAATTCCAAAACATTTAATTCAACACCCGGAGTATACAAATCATTTCATTTAAAATTTGTTGGCGAGTTTTCAAGATATGTAAATATATATTTTAATGTTCGCCTCACCTTTTGACTTTACAAACCAAAGTGTTACTTTGTGCGAATATTCTACGTAATAAATATTCAAATTAAAGCTGAGTGAATTTACAACAAATGCTCATATTATTTAACCCTAAACTGAAAACAGCCGAGCTTTAAGTTCAAACTTACAAAGTTTACGACGTACAAAAAACCCACCAACGCAGACTTAGAAAGCTTTCCGAATTACGCTTGTACGTAATTATAATCGAATCTGCCTTCTTCTTCCTCCGACTAATCTTACAACATGCCCATCACAGCAACGCAGAATAAATTAACCGTGCTCACTTAGGATTTTAATTAATCCGTGATCCGAGCCTGCCAAAAATTCATGTATTGCTATTTTTTCCCGTGTAGTGTCAAAAGAAAAATCGACATTTCACTACCTCGCACCCGAGAAAAATCAATACGCAATTAATTTTTTTGATTTAACCCCACTACAAAACTAAAAATAACCCAAAAAATATTTAATTTCAGTTACAAATAAATTCAACACTAAAAATAGTTAATTTGATTTGATTTTGATTTAAAAAGCAGGGTGTGGTTAAGCGCCGTAATAACAGGCTTTAAGCTCAGCACACACAAAAAAAAAACCAAAAACCACTCGCAAATTTATTTTTTATTTTCATTTTTATTTTTTTACGTACTATTTTATAAATCAATAACCCCACTCGTAAATTACGTTACGTTCCCGCAATGTGGTGTAGTAAATAAATTTTTTACCAAAAAAAAAAAGTACCGTACAGTACATAAAAAATAGAGCAATGAAACTTTTCCGTTGAATGTTGTGTTAAGAAGAAGATAGTGGAGTTATGATGTACAGCAACAACATTCGTTTTATTTTTCCCCATCTCGTCCTCGTCTCGCCTTTTTCCAAACGAAATGAAATGACCTCAGATCTCCATCAGTTTCCTCGCACTGCCTAACTCCATAAATCACGCTCCTTTTTCTTAGCCAACGGAGGGGGATGATAAAATAAAATTAAAAATAAAATAAATAAAAGTACCCAAAAAAAAAAAAAAAAAAAAAAAAAAGTAAACGAGCAAAGCCTCTCCAATTCACTCAAGAGATCAACGCGAAGATGAAACAACACCGATCGCGCTAGAGGCTCGAGTTAGAGGCACCCTCTCATGTTCAAATCATCCTGTGATGATGACAACAATGTCGAAGAAAAGTGTCAAAATGAAAACGGAAAAAAAGGGGAGCAACTACGATGAACCCCAATGCGAGTGTAATGAAAACATTCTTAGAGTTTTTCACTTTTTGTTCATTGAAGCGGATAACCTTGCTCGGTTGAAGCGAGGCAGCTGTGGAAAATTGCTCATGTCATAACGGGTCAATCGATTAAGCAAACATTGCACGCCACTGCCACTGTCAATTTCGGACTATGGCCACTGAAAGGGCCAAGAGCAAACTTCCAAACGCTTACTTACAAGCGCACATGTTATAAAACGCCATCAAACCAAACACGCGTCGTATTACCACTAACCTACAACGTCGTCTGGTGATAACGAAAATTTCCACTTGACCGATTTTTTTTTTCCCACTCACAACTCAATGTCCAACACGAGGTCAACTTTTTAAAAACTGCTTAAATTTTTCTACAGTTTTCAATTTTCCTCCAACGCAATGTCACGCGCGCAGGTAAATAACGCGGTAAACCCAGAATAAAACTGAGCGGTTAAGTTGCGGTTTCAGAACGGAATAATTTAATTATCGGATATTCATAAAACCTGATAAAATTTCCCACCAACTCATCTCTTCCGTGGCTTAACATCTCACACACGAAAAGCTTTACTCGTGTTTATAACTGCAACGGAAGATGACCATCCTCCCTACAGTTATTATTCTCATAAAGTCATCGTCAAAACTGGTTTCTCCGCAATGAAAAGTGATAACAAAACTGATGAAAACAATGTTCCACACTCGCATAAAAATGTTGCGCGTATGTCGTAAATTAATCTTTTGGGAGTAATTTCTTGGAAAACATTGTCATCCTTTCTTTTACATATTTTTTTTATTGCGTATCACGTTGTAAAACAAAAATTAACTTGTAATCCAAGAGTTTAATATCAAGAAAGGATAGATTAACAAGTGGTTTTAGCTACTTCAGTGAAGGCAAACATTAGCAAGCAACTCTAAACCCGCATGGGACGAACAGGACTTTAACGGAGGAACGAATAAGAAAAGCACTTCTAGACTAAAATTGAACTTTGAAGCTCCCAAAAGTTTCAAAGAGTAGAAATTCCACTTTATTTTTATTGGTTTTCGCGTTAAGATAATGCACGGACCACTTCTACAACTTCGTCAACGTTTTAAATAAAATTTTGGTGCATTAAAACCAAACCACTCAAAAATCCCTCAAAATTAAAATTTTAGAAATTTCAAAATTTCAAAAATTCAAACTGCGTTGGAAAAGGATTAAACTAAAGACATCCTGTGAATCAGTGGTTTCGTCGACAAAATCCATCTCCAACTACTTAAATTTTAATTCAATCAATCTCTTTAAAACTCCCAACAACAAGAATATACGATACTCTTAAATTTTAATCAGGACCAAACAGATGAGAAAGTGGTAACAGCTTAAAACTCGAAGAGAGAAAAAACCTGGTAGTGCAAAAAAAAAAAAAATTTCGCACATTTTTGCATAGAAAAGAGAAACTAAAGTAGAGACGAGAGAGAGGTGCAAGTCATTTGTAGAACACAGAGCAGAGAATCCTGTGCACTTCTCATTTCATTCTCTGCACACGGATTCCTCGAGTTTCATCCAATTACGCGCTCCAATTCCAACCGAGTGCTCTGTTCTCTCTCTCTGCAAACTTGGCTTCTACAGCACATCTTGCATCGAGTGCTAAGTCAAGTAGAAAAGAAAAAAATGAGTAGAAAAAAAAATGGTGGCAAGGTTGTGTCCGTTTCTTCAGTTAAATAGAATCTAATGAGATATATTAGCAGTTCCCGATAAATGATCCGTTCAGTTAGTGTTACACAAACGAAATCTTCTCCCAAAAAAAAATTTGACAAAAAAGTTTCGATGTTGTTTTTTTACTTTGAGGTATTTTTGAAGAAAAGTACAAGTTGCAAATGTAGTTCAGCTTTTCTCGTTGCTGCGCAAAAGATCTTTGCAAATGTGATCACAGCGCGTACGCCGTTCTCCACCTTGCATCAGGAGAAAATTAGCCGTAATTAAGAGATTACAGTTGCAAGGGGAGAATGTCGTCAAGACCCTTTTGGATTTCTGCAAATGCAACTAACCCACACACCCTCGAGCAATCAACTTGCTTAATGTCTGAAACAAATTACCGACCGGTGGCCTGTTGAGGGGTCCGCGAGGAACCGTTACGAGGCGTACTCATACCGTCGGATGAGAGAAAGACCACGGCTTATATTTTGCAACAACTTAGCAGCATCCAAACCGCAGAAATTGTCTCGTTGCACGTTCTTAGCGTAATTCAAAAAAGATAGCGCAAAAAAATATAATAATAACGGTTGAGAGAGAGTGAGGGAGACGAAAAAAAATTAAAACTCGGGGAGAAAAGTTGTAATCTCTTGTGGAATAAAAATTTAAAAAGTAAGGACTCGAAAAACTTTGAGTTGAATGAATAAAGAAGGTTTTTATTTTATTTTTAATACTCTTTTTATCGCAATTATTCTCTTTAAAAACTTGCACGAAGTACAAGTACTCGACTCACATTAAATTCTAAATGTATTTTTACGGAGAAAAACAGATTCAAAAATAAAAATTTCACGAAAAATTAAAACAAAAATTTGAAAAACCCAAACACACACGTACTCGAAAAATCATAAATTTTTAAACCAAAACCATCCCATCTCTTTATACCCAAACTCCTGGAATGACTAATGAAGTACTTCGCTCCATTATCCAACAAACTAGACCAACACAATCAATTGCCGCACCTTTCACTCCACCTGATCAATTCCTCGCAATGGGTGGTCCCCGCATCTTTTCGATTGTGCACTCCTCTCGAACGTGTCACAAACGAAGAACAAAAGGGCAACAAATTCTATACAAACCCTATTTTCCATTACAAACAGCTTCCACGCATACCGCGTGCAACGGTGGCGCTGGTATCGAACGATTTTATATTAATAGATACCTGCGCTTCGCCGACGGGTGGCGCCAAAATCAATGTGAAAACACATTACTCCTTTTAGTACTGAGGGGGAAAAAATACAGTGGAGTATATTTGGTGAAAGTCCCCGGTGTAAACTTACGAGTCTCAACGACTATTCTAACGAAAGACCTTGGCATCGCGCAAGACGTCATTCGGGTGCCTTGAAAATCGTCAGCTTAGAGCTTTTGCCGTATCCTCCGTCGTCGTGCTCCGCACCTTTTATGGACTCGTAAAAAAAGAAATCTACTGTACCAACAATGCATTCGTATATATATAGGTATATATACGGTCCCCACCAAAAGGATCGAGTGCAAAAAAGGAAAGAGGGGAAAGAAGTGTCGGTAAAATCGTTTCATCAAGCCTCGACATGAATGGTCACGGACAAAGACCTGTTTTTATATCAGCCTGTGGTGTTCTAGTGATGGTAGGACAAGGATTGACCATCACTGGAAAAACAAGTCGAATGAGGATGGGGTAGGAAAACGCTTGATGGAATTAAAGCTATCAAACTTTGTTTCCTATTTACGGGTGACATTACGCATGTAATTACACAGCATTGAGGTTGCGTCGCTTCATTACACGAGTTGCAACGATAAAAATTCAATGACCACATTTTAACGACCGCCCAAACTGTCGACCTCTTTGCTTTTCGTACGTTTTCATCGAAATGTTAAACTGAATTGACGATCGTGCCACTGTATACAAACGCAGTTTACGGCTGACTGGTTTGCTTTAACATCGGCTCTAAACAAAGATAAGATTAAAAGTTGCTTGTTTAGAGTTTTTAAAAAAAACAAAAAACAAAAAAAAAATTTTAAATTTTAAAAAATAGTCGTTCACTAATCATTACTCTCGGTGTAATCCAAGAACTATTAAAGGATTTGGTCCGCCGACTCGTTCAATGAACTTATTCAGTAGCATTTGCCTATGCTATGCTTGACGCTTAAATATTGATTTTTCCGTTGGCAAGGGCTTTGGCCTTTCTGGCGAAGCGAAAGGATTGAAAATTGAGACTTGCATTGGAGAGACGAGATAGATTCTCGATTCTCACTCCCAAAATCCTATTATCATTAAAAGTGCACGAAAGATCGTACTTTTTTGTTGTTGTTTTAGCGACAGTAATCAGATTGGCGGTTAGAACAATCTCGGATTTCCAAATACCCAATCTAACGGAATAGTGAGCGGATAAAAGAGCACGTGTACGGGAAGGTGGAAGCCTAATCGCTAATCTTACTTCGTTACAAGATACGATAATTAACACTTTACTAACGTTTTATAGACCCAACTTGAATTTATATTTCTTAACGTTAACAACTTCGCAAAGATTTCCTTTTGCCTAAGTAGGAAAAAAATTTTCCACCACGTAGAATTACTCCCTTAACTCTTTTCTCTTAATTCAATCCTAATTACTCTCTCGTAGCGTTTTAATGAAGAGAATCTTGGGTAATAAAAAAGTTTTTACCTCTTTCGCCGCTTTACTTCCTAAAATCCTCATCTGATACCATTTAATTGCAATTTTTTTGTTTTCCCTCTCTCCCACTCCCCCTGGTGGAATTTTTTTTCCCGTTAAGTATATGAAAATCCTATCTAAGCACTCAGCTTAAATCTTAACTCCTTGTACTTAATTGCTATTTTCCGTTGATACTGTATCTTCTATTGCAGACTCCAATTGCTAAATGCACTTACCACATTAAAAAAAAAAGACCAAATAAGGATTTGTAAATTCTTATTCATCGTGTATCAACCCTATAAAACATTTCAGTCAAAAACTTACAGTAAGTCAGCTGTGTAAAACGGTATTCGTCTTTAGAGCAGTGAAAACGGAGCGTGGCTATAATCACCAGACGACGTGGTTTATTATTTGTTCTCACACTTCGGTCGTCAAATTAGTATTCGCACGATGCGATATTAGTTCGTGTTTTTATTCACAGCTGATCTCCACTAAAGTGAGATTTATGCCTTCGGATCAGTGGAAGTCAAGTCTTGAATATAGATGGATACAGATTTTCACTTGCCGAGTGCCTAGATGGCGCTAACTTAAACGGTGCAAGTTCGATTGATCATAAATATAATGGTGGAACCGATGCATGACCACAATCGTTATTGGAGGTCACCACCTCAAAATTGATTAAACGCTGGATTTCTAATTATTGCTGTTCCTATTAAAGTAGTTAATGTCTCAGTTTAATACGCATTACGTGACGAAAATAAACGATTAGTGTTACTAATTAGTTGGTTAGTAAAGTATGCAATGTACTTTAGTATAATTACGCTAACGAGTAGTGGGTTTAATTTAAAAATCCAAACCCGGATTACAAAACGCAATTTTGAACTTAATAAAACTCGTTTTCAAAGAATTTTGAAGACTCAGCTCTTAAAAAATCTCAAAAGTTTTTTGCTATTGCGAACACATTTCACGCAGGGAGGGTGAAAATAAAATTTTCCTCGTGTAATATACTTCCACGGTTCCCACCCCGCCAATATTCTTTACAAATTTCATTTTAAATGAACAAATTACTCGGAAGCAAAACATCAAGTGCAGAAGCGCGTTGGCTCACCAAATTATGCCAAGGTCGTAAATCTCTTTTCCCAACAAAACACATAAAAAAGCGAAAAGCCAACTGTATTATCCGAGGATAAGAACTCAATACCCACCCAAACCACTTCATTCTACCTGAAAACTACGTTTGGCGTTACGCTTGGCAGCGGTTTGCTTTGCTAGCCACATCGCGCTGCAGAGCAGAAGCCCAGCTTCAATCCCGCGCATCGTGATTTATATGCGGCTTCTAAAACCAGATAATAAATGGAAGACGAACTGTGTTGTGGAGCAGTATCTTAATTTTGGCGTGGTGCCAAAATGCCTCACCCATCAACCGCGTTTTCCATAGCCGCATGTCGCCATCGAGACCTTATTTTAATCAGCAAAACTGAAGTTTGGGAGGATGTGCGTAAAAAATGAGCCGCGATGTCTGATAAAAGTTAAGTGACGAAAATAAATCGCTTTCACACAAACACCAGATGGCATCGGCTAAACTTGAAAACGCTAACGTTAACGCTAAATCTAAATCTAAACCCACCCAAAAAACGATGAAAATCTTTCTCTTTCTTAACCCAACGTCAAAGAGAATGAGACAGCTCGAGATGTAGAGACGAACAACCGCGCATGTCCACCACTCGTCCAACTGGTGATGAAGGACCGGTCGTCCAACCATGGAAGGCTAAGCCTCGAAGAAATGGTTTGGATGCGTGCTGCTTGCGAGATCACTCTTGCTCTACTACACACACACACATACACACACACTATCGACTTTCTCCCATTTCAAAAAATGTTTCTTATCTCCCATCCTTCCTTGTCACACGTAACTTGTTCTCAGTATAGTAACCCTTTTATAGATCAAACGTCCACCATACTTCAGCGGTGAAAACGTGCCATACATCAAAGCATTAAACTAAGATAGCGTTCGAATAACTTATTTTTACAAAGAAAAAGAGAATTTTTCATATATTTTTTTTTTGTTTGGATGTGAAGAAAAAGTTTCGAATTTCAACGTCAATATTATCAATGCTCCGTTGAGTTTTGTTGGCAGATTGACAGCTGTCTAGTTGGAAATCGAATTGGAGCCTTCATTCTACAGTCAGAGAAATATCGATGACAAATGACCAAAGCGGAGCACATGTCAACAAACCCGGGGAGAAATTGGAATTGGCCTTCTCGCTGGAAGAGCAAACTGTCAACAAGACACGCGCCACAATTTTCAAATATTTTATTGATCAGAATTTTCACCGTTTAAAACCCAACTAGCATATTTACTGTAGTTAAATTTATT
>JAQIWS010001561.1:0-10847 GCA_034696085.1 Stigmatogaster subterranea | reverse complement strand
ATATCAACCTAAACACCGCTTGTCAAAATAGAAGATCTTTTCATTCGAGACGAGTTTGCTCATTACTATCGACACAAACGAGAGAGATTAATGTCACTAGGACGACACGGACTTAGGAAACGCGTCGTCCAAACAACGATAAAGTTTTTGTTTACCTCTAATAACGACGTCAATATCATCTTATATCGTCCTCTGAATTCCGTACACAACCAAATAAAGAAGAATGTAGTTCGTCATATTAATTCCAATATCACGTTGCGGCGGCGAAGCCATGATGAGAAAAATCGAGATCTCGCGTATTCTCGTAATGAACGTTACTTAAGTATGCGCACTCTGGTGATTAAAATTGTATTACGGTCAAAATAAATCTTAAACGACTACTCAATCGTTCTAATCTAACTAAGCCCTGGAATTAATCTAGAGCAAGGTTCCCTGCACGCGCGATTTTAAACATTCTCACGAAATCACAGCAATGTTTGTACAAAGTTAAATATTAAAAAAGTCAGTATTAATATATATTAAATCCAAACTAAAACCCAAAACGCATTACTTCGGCGAAACCACTACATATCAACATTTCACGAGTTCAAAAATTTACTCCAAACAGTTTGTTACTTAATTATTAATAATAGAGCTCTTGTCTAAATTAAAGACGCTTTTAATCCGTTCGTTTCGTTTAAATATCCACACCGCAAATTAAATATAGAGGTTAATAACAAGTTTTGCGATGTGGACGTAAGGAGTCCATATCCCATCTTGACCTCGTCAGTGAGTCCACCTAACCAGCCGTAACGATGACAAGCTGTTACAACGCGTTGTCATGGTTATGTCAATTGGAGATCCTTCAGTGGAAGACAAACATCCCCTGAGTGGGCGAACGATTGACGACCAAAAAAAATCGTGGTCGTAAATAACGGAAACAAAGCAAACTCATCTTTTAAGAAATTGGGTAACGACGGTTTAATATTACCCTTCCGCAGTTTTGTTTGCGTTCCACGACCAAAAACAACAACAAGCAAGAACTACTTAGATAAATTACAATATGTTAGAATAATTTTGTAAATTGTAAGTTTAAACCTGAACTAGCATTAGAATAGATGGGAGTATTATCATAGAGAATCGTTACGAAAAACTGCGTCAGGAAACCATCATCATCATTGACTACAAGGTTTCAATTTCATCTGCAGCTAGCGTTGCTTGAACATGGGAGCGAAGGTTTGCCACATAGAAATGAAACGTGAACATTTCGGGTTTGGGGTAAAGTTTATGCTTTAGACGGCGTGTTTTGTGAGTATGAAGTTTGCACACGCAGCGACCAACATCGCATTTATTTAACTTAGTTGCGACTGTTGACGTAAGCAAGTGCCGGTGCAAAACTAACCACAAATAAACTTTATTGCGCTCAACTTACGTGGTGAAAAATTAAATTTTAAATTGTCTGACATCAGTCTTTATTGGATTTGGTTAGTAGAGATTAACATTTAATGTGTTTTTATCAAAATTTAAATGTTAATATGAGAAAATGCAGTCAGCAAAGCGAGTTGATGCAATTTGTTTCATTCAATACAGTATTAAAGTGCTGAACGACAGTTTAAATGTGGGTAATAACAAAAACGTTATTAATGATTTTCGTTACATTGTACTGTACCACAAACTTTGCCGCTTAATTTCTTGTGGAACTAATCCTCCATTTATTTCATTAAAAAAACCACCTTTGTTTTCCTCTCTTCCCACTTCCTATTCAAGTTCGCTTTTCATCTTCAAAAACTTCGTCATTAAAAATCCTTTTGTTCTTAATAACCACAGAAAAACAAGAATCTGTACGGTGATCGATTGACAGTGCGAATTTCAAATACCCCTTCATCCAGCTTATTAAAACGTGACCCAGCTACGAATTACGCTTAGTCGAACATAATATAGGATATTCAATACGCAAATATCTCGCAAAATTTAAATTACTCCTGAAATCGAGCGCAGTAAAATTCAGCGCGCATTGAAACTTTACATTCGTAATATCCTGCGCTGGATTTGTCAAATCCTCAAGGACAAAGTTGTCTAGTGATGACAGAAAATATCATCTCATGGATGTCTAAAAACATAAGAGGAAATAGCAAATCTTATTTTAGTTTGTTTTTTGAGGGTTAGCGCGAACGCAGACACCCCACTACCATAAATTACACGTCCGAGTTATCCACATTTGGGACAATCGCAAGGTTCAACCCAATCGTGGTGCAATGAAAGGGCCTCATCTTGGAAGAACTGCGTACTAGATCACAGTAACTTCTACGTCAGGTAAGTATGCTTAGTATTGATCAACACCACATTTTCAGTAAACGAATGCGATATGACACGAGTGGGAGTTTGGGAGAAATTCTACGAAAATTAAATTTTACGTAACATATGTCGATTCTTTTATACAAAATTCTATTCCCCAAGTCTTAATGCATTTATTTGTTTACTAAAATATCAAATTTAAGCTGTATTTAGTTTAAAAAATTAAAAATTGAAGATGCAATCACTTTTATCTACTTTCACCGCACAACGCCGCCAAGCGGCGAAACTTTAAAACAAATATTTCCTAAACAAAACAACGTACGCCGTAACTGACGTTTAAAGATATTTCAATTGAAAATGCAATGATTTATGCAAACCACTACACCTTAAATAATAAATACCTACAATCGTAAAGGAAACTCCTTCAAAATTTAACAGTTCGAACCAAAAAAAGACACTTTGAAACGTTTATCACTATCGATCTTTCTCTAACGTGTGACCCACTGGGTCCAACACACAAATCTCAACCATCAAATTCTTTTTTTCCTATTTCTTTTCCTTTTTTTCTCTCCCCAAGCTTAGACTCTCTTTCCCAAAGCTTACCGTAAAGTTGAAATGTTATTGGAAGAAGCCTACAACATTCTGATCTATTCCCACTTGCCTTGCAGGGCAAACCAAAAGGAAAAAAAGGATAAAAGATGTGGAAAATTACAATCCACGCACCTTTAAAGTGCATTACTCAACAAAACACGAACGCAAACAAAACCTCAAAGAAAACCCGAACGAAAATCGTTTTTTCCCTTCGGAGTAAAATTTAAAAAATTCAAAAATTAAAATACGAAATGGAATAAAATTTACACCAACTAACAACTTTAAGTTAATTCCTCGCAATTCTTTTTGTTTATATTTTATCCCTTTTCATCAGCTTGTTATTAACCAAGCACGAGCGAATCTCCCCCGCGTGAGATTCGCTTTCCGCAAACACCAAGATTAAACGCTCCCACGAGTCGCCGACTGGTGCGAGCAACTAAAACTACCAAAACGTGCGTTAAAAAATTTCATCAGACCAGAAAGCATAACGAGAAAACTCACTCTTCGAAATCCCACCAATGTGATTACGTGCAACTGACAAAATTTCTATCCAAATAACCCCCGCCGGCAACTATTATCAATTTTACTTTTTTAGTAAAAGTTCATGGGAGCACGAATCGAAAAAGCAGATGCAACACTGGCGGCAAACTCACACAAGCTATGTGTGTGTGTGTGTGTGTGTCCTCACTTGCCTGGCAGATAAACTCGAACAGAGGCTGCCATTAACATGTGAGAGTGCACGTCTCGCTCCTTCCCACATTTTCACTCAAATTCCTCGAGTAAAGAGGCGGTTGTCGTAGCAACGCCACAGAGTGGAGAATTCTACTTGCAGACGAGTGATAGCGTCCAAGCGCATTCGAGCGACAAACATGGAGAGCAGAGGGGAAGCGCGACGATGACATTCCAGTAATATTAAATAAAGACACGTAGTCTATACTCTAGGAAAGTGACGGGAGGGGTCACGAATCATACCTCGGAGAATTCTTTACGATGAAAAAGCCTAAACACGTAATGTAGCTTCTAGGGAAAGAAAGTAAAGCTGGTGTCACTCAAAATAACGCACGCTTTTCAATATTGTGGAGAAGAAATAAGGAAAATTTAGCATTTTTATTTGACGGGGAAAATGTTATCAACATCGTTATAACGTACAAAAATCTTCTGGTAATTAAATTTCATCGTTTCCATTTTCCCAAATTTTCCTTCAAGGCCAAAAATAGCATCTCGCGCTTTCATCTCATTAACCATCAGTCTTAATTTTTGTTTCATTAACAACACAAACGTTTGAACATCGTTTTTATGCCACTACCTTGAAAAAAAGCACCTAAATTAATACAAACACCTATCACAAAAACCTGCTCCCTCGAAAATAAATTTTAAAACACTTGCAGGTGGCAGCATCGAACTTCTCTTCACACCTAAAATAAAAAAACTAACCACTCAACTGCCTTTGATTACCTATCAACAGATGGCACGTTAATTACATTTTGAAATGAAAACAAATTAACATGTCTTTTTAAACAAAACAAAAAATCGAAGTTACTCGATTAAATTACGACAACCAATCACAAAAGATTTTTTGTGTAATTTTTCAGGATTTAACAACTCGAAGGTTCATTAGAGGTTGTTTTGTAAAAAATAAAAGTTTTCTAGGGGATAAGCTGTATAAGCCATGTTAATTAAACAACCTGCAGTGTACGAGTCAACGTGGATCAAGTTTTATATAGCTCCTTGTCAAAGATATTAAACATTTCCCTTCAACCTTACGAGTAATCTGACAAGGTTTATATCGCGACACTCTACGCAAATCAATACAACGACCAAGGTTCATTTGAAAGCGCAGACTTTTATTCAAATATCGTACATGTCGGTTACATTCCAACGCTAAATTATCCTGAACTTTGAACTGCAATTAAACCTATCGCGAATTCTTGACTGTTTATTCCGTCATTTTTACATGAAAAGGGAGTTTCGCGTTTCTAGGTTCTTAATTGACGGGTCACAACTGAAGATCTTCAAATAACAAGGTGAAACTAATTTACTCCAGACAAGTATTTTTTAAAAATTGTCAATTTACGTCACGTGAAATTTCAACTTTTTTTTTTAATGTCACTCGATTGAAAATTTTCAAGTATAGAATGACAACATTCGATCCAAACACCTAGAAAACTGCGCTGCACTAAACAAGATCCCCATTATTGATTTATTACACATTCCTAGTATAACTTTACCTATTACTCGCTCAAAGGCTTAAAAAACCTGTTTCCTTCTCCCCAAAGGTGGCGCAGCACCTTTTCCACGTAAAAAAAGATGTAAAAAAATCTTTCCTGGTTTTTTCCACACGTGTAAATTTTGATCGATAAACGAGAGATAAACGAAACCTAAAAAAAAATACTATATCAACATTTTACACTATTTTTTCAAAACCAAAACATCAATTATTCAAACCGCGCCATCTGTGATTTCAATCAATAGCTGGCAATTTTCATTTAACAGAAAATTCGGTCGAAAACACTTTCGATGCTTACGCGTTTTCATTAGTGAAAATGTCCACTGAGTGCAGTGACTGGATGGCCAGTTGAGCATGTGTAGCACCTTTCCATTCTTTTAATTACGCTTTCAACCCTTTCTTTCTCTTCATTGCCGAGTCGACCCTTTTGCTTAGCTGAAAGCAGTTTCGTTACGTCTGTTTAAAACTTTGCACTACGCGTTCGCCTGTAAAAACTAATTAAAAGAAAATATATTAATCAAAAGACGAACTTAAATCAAGTTGTTAATTTATTACTTGGGAAGTTGAACCATATGCCGAGCACGTTAAACCATTCTTGAAATTTTTTTTTTTTTCGGTTGGATTTTGGTTCAGAAATGAATAATACATAAGGTTCACCCATTCCAAACGCGACACGGGTTTTCTTCACGAAAAAAACGAAGAAAAAATTGGTGCCCAAACGCGATCCAATCCGTGAAGTAGTTTTAAAATTTTTCTAAAATTTACTTCGGTCTTGGTTTTATTAACTGCAAAAAATTATTTTTTAATTAATAGTAACTGATTTTTAATTATATTGTAGTGACGTGACGTTTGAAATTTAATTTATGCTGTTATTTGATGGTGGGAAAATGTATAACGTAATAAAATCCATGAAGATTAATTTAATTGGTACGTTACGCTGTTTTACGTTTATTTTTAAGACCTGCTTCAAAGAAAACTTCATTTCCAATTTTAGTATCCCAGAAGTCAATTCGATTAGTGTCGACGCTTTATTATTTTTCTATGTCGTGGAAAAAAAATCACGTCTTATTTCAACCGCAACATTAAATAAATTTGCAAAAGTTTTGCTTACCACAAAATAAATCGAGAATTTAATAAAATATTCATTTAGACGGTACCGTATAAAATTTTCTATTTTCGTCAACGACGACAAATTAATCCAAATTTTCAGATTATTTTTACCAAACTCGCCATTTTTTTTTTTTTTGACCCAGAATTTCCTCCTTAATCAAAGACAAAAACCACTATTTTTTTTATAGCTTCCCAGCACAAAAAATAACACAAAAACGTCATCGAAAAAACCACAACCGTGAAAAAATTCAAAAAAAGATCAAAATTTTACGATGACAGTTTCATTTCAACACCTACATTTCCCTACCTTTTCTTTCCCCTCCCATACATACAAAACACTACAAAATGATTCGGTTACGTTACAACCACACTTTGAAAACTTTCCCATCTCGACGTCTTTTTTTATCCTTTACTCAATGACGTGTTTTACTTCAACTTGAATGTCAATATATAGACTCACGAGAAAAGTATACACAAAAACAAAAAATATGGCGAGATAAAAAGTGCTAGGATGCGTAAGTGTCTCTATGCTTGACGGGATGTGACTTTGATGCGTGCTACTCGTCAATAATTTACGACCATAACGTCATACACGTCCTCGCCATAGATATTACTAACAAACAACAACCCTAAAAAAAAAAAAAAAATCATACATAAATCGTGGTTATAGTGACTTCAAGCTATAAATCATGTTTTTTGTTGTCCTCATCCTTTTCACCACTTTGCAGCAAGTAATGAAGGCTATCAATTGTATTACTAGACAAATTTCCACGTGATCAATTATCAAAGCACTTGGTAATCGAAAAGCAAATTTTCCGTTACAGTCGTGATGAATCTGCGTGAAAATTCAATCGCAATGACCCATCGGTCGAAGACTTAAACGAGAGCCTTTGCTTGCTTAATTAACTACGTTGCATGCACGCTTAATTAACCACGACGTCTTCAATTACACATAGTACTATCTACAAGCGGTGGTAAGCCATGGTCTTAGGTTGTAATTTTGTTTTATTTTTCAGTTTAAAACTAAAAACAACTTGTTTTGTTAATATATGTCAAACGACGAGTAGACTTATTTTGTCACAAACTTAAAGAAGATTAAATATCACGGTCATATATTATTTCACGTCATTTAATATTTCATTAAAAATATAAACAAAACTCTAATAAAGTTTTCAAAGACTCGCACCACAATCCCGGTGCCAGGAGAATATTTTCGTCAGAATTAATTATAATTTGTACGCAATTTTCACGTGTTTAAAATTGTAAGTCATGTGTATCGTCGTAAAGACGAAATCTTCATTGATCAAAATTTCTCTGGTTTTAATTCACTGAAAATTCTAAATTTTCTGCATCTCTCGAGGATTTTAAAGCGAAAAACAAAGTCCACGACCATATTTTGATTCACTCGATCGATTTTACGTCACACGACTAAAAATAAAAATAAAAATAAAAAAGTTGTTATTCTAATTTTCGACTGACTGAATCTTAGTTGTTTTGATTCGATTCGATTCGATTTTTGCGGAAAATATTTTCTTCTCTCATCGATTGTCCCACGCGAAATCGAATTCCCGCATACTTATAGGAAAAAACCTACCAAAAAAAACCCAGGAACGGTTGATTTATTTCCTGAACTAATTTTGCTCTGCTTTCGAGCGTCTATACTGCAAAACTGCCATCGTTAAATAGCGCACTCACCTCCTCACCTTACCTTACAACAACACAAGTTGCTCTCAGTAAAAGTTTTACGTGCTCGTTACTCCTTACAGCGTATTGTTCCTTTTATAAAATTCTTTCAACTCGGAGAAACATCTGCTAAATAATAAAAATTTGCAGTATAACGGCCAGAAGGGAAAGTTCCACATCAAAAATCAACCACACTAAAATTAAATATTTACGCTCAAAGTGAGATTAACACCGATGCCAACTAAGTGTTTACTCGGATCTGAAATAAATTTTTCATTAATGCACTTAAAAGATATTACGAATAAAAATAAAATTTTTAATATTATTGTTTACTTAACTTTATTTACAAGACAAACATAAACTTTAGTAAAACATTAAAAAAAACGATGTAGTGTAGTTTGTGAGGATGTTGACACTCGCGTTTCAATTCAGCCTCAAAGCGAATTCAACACGAGGGAAAAATTTTCGACTATAAGATCTTCACCGACAGCTGTTTCCTTCACAACAGCGATAAGACCAACGCCTTAAAACCAAGATCCATCTTCGCAATCTCTTTTTCTCTCACAAATACTGAGCTACTTTAATCTACGCCGACAAACTTACGTCACAATAGCAACGAGTAAATCCAAACAACATTTTTCACTCAGCTTTTCTGAGTTTATCATTAAATCTTCAAACATCTTAATTACGAACATTAATATTTCCCGAGAAAATGTAATCTAACTCCTTTTCACGAAAATAAGTACTCTTAAACCGTTTTCACCACACAACTTCAACATTTACGTCACTTATTTAATTTTTAAAAACAACATCACAAATAAGTTTTACGAAATTAAAAACCGTAAATTCATTTTTTTTTCTTTTGTGAAAAACGAAGAAAGAAAAAACCGTAACGAGGTCGTGGAAAATAATGCGAAGAGATAGGAGAGAGACCCAGAGAAACAATTTTAAAAAGGAAGCAGGAAACTTGGCTTCTTCATTCAAGCAAACAACAACACGGAATCGATGAGAAAATCCGAAAGAACGTTCAAGGTAAATTGCTTAAATAATCGAAGACGGTGTGGCTTGGGTTTCTCCTCACGACCTTTATTGCAACGATGTGCGTTGGTTTTTTGAAGGAAAAAAAATTAAATTGATAGTAAAGTAAGTGCTGTATAAAAAAAAAAAAAGGGAAAATATTAGTGAATATATAACGATCAAAAAATGTTTTCCAGGGGCGTTCTACGATGACGACTGGGCGGGATTGAAGGAGTAAAGGAAGACCTTATTACTAAGTTATCGATTCTGCAACAATGTGTCGTCCATTTTAGGCTTGACTGGAAATCATTTTGAAAAGCTCATTACGCCATCTCGCTTCTGAAAAATTGCTAGCGTGAAAAGAGGAAGGAAAAAGGATTGTCAGCCTCGGAATTATTTTTGTATAAAGTGCTTCGTTGGGTAAACGAAAAAACGTGCAGAAATACGATAATGGAAAAAATAAGGAATAAAGTAGTGTTAATCCGTTACGAAACGTTATCAATTCATATTTCACTCGTCTTTAGTAAATTTGTCTAAAGATTAGTTGAAAAAAAAATGACGACTTTTTTTTTTGTAACTTTTTCACAACTTTGCAAATATCCTTTCTTTTAGATTGAAGATAAAAGGGAACCAAAAACTAGTTTCATATTCCCAAAAGTGTAAATATTTCAGGAATTTGGCGCTAGGCTAAATGGACCTCTACTCCACTACGATGATAAAAAACCTTATCTTGTATTCTGCCTGACGTTCCTTCCATTACATTCATAAGCTCCACATGTGGCTAAAGCCAAAATGGTCTCACATTCATAAACAAAATTTCTTCTTGAGAGCTATACACCAAAAACACCAACAAGTGACCACAAAGACGAACCCTCACAGACATTTATTCAACTTAATTAATTTACGCCATGCAAATTTAAGACACACATTAATTATTTAAATATTTTAAAACTTTGCTTCATAACTAGTTTAAAATTATCTTTGTTCTTCGTAGCGGAAACTGAATTGCAATCGTAAAAATTGCAAGATTACATTCCGTTAAAACTTTTTTTTTTCCTTTTTTTCTTTTCCTATTCTAATATTCAAAACCCAGGCTCATAAAGCACGCCAAAGTAATTAAAAATCTCGGAATAGATTCACTGTGCGAGTTTTAGGTTGCAACTCGTCTTTGTTCCTCGTAGGACATCATATTTCCTTTGTGTAATTAACAATTAAATTGAAATGATTAGCGACCATACCCAAGAGAAAATTCCCCATTACATTGATTAATAATAATTATGCTACGTGCATCTGGACATGCACTTAATATAAACCTTGCGTGTTTCGGTCATATATGTATAAATATACACAAAATAAAACGCAGATGTTTGCTCGCCGCAACTTTAAGAATATCATAAGTTTTATATTTCTGCAAGACGAAGAAGAAAAATTTTTTTTTTTTGCCACGCGTACAAAAAAAAATGTGAAAAATCTTGGTAAGTTTATTACAGTACTGCAAAGTTGTAAAATTTTTGAAATTTTGAAGTTTCGTAAAATGAATTAATTTTACAAAAAAAAATAAAAAATAAAAAATCTGATATCAGCTTTAAATCTAAAATTCAAAAACTTCACAGACTCAAATTGCATAATTTTCTCTTCCATGGATTCCCCACCTGCGCCGCAATTTATATTTTTTTAAATTTCCGTGCGTAATATATCGATCAAAGCGTCACGATATCCTATACGCTTTACTAACCCTAGTTTGCATTGGAAGCGTCACTAATCAAGTTTTCAAGACTCGAAAATTAGGTTTTACGTCAGGATGCGTTTGTGTCTCTGCGCGCGTTGTTTGCGACTAACCCTCGTTCGTCGCTTGTCAATATATGCACAAAGAAAAATGGCGACAGCCGCCAAATCCAATTGTACACACTTCTATTTATTTATGTAATTTATAGATGGCCAACTC
>JAQIWS010001560.1:0-10847 GCA_034696085.1 Stigmatogaster subterranea | reverse complement strand
TTACAAGCTACACGCGAATTAAATAATTAAATTTCTCAAAACATCAAGTGGTCTAAGTTCATTGGCACCTACTGTAATTTCCGTTGAGTTTGTCAAATTACTTGCACAATGTTCACTTTCTCGTAACCAAAATTGATTTAGGGATTTATTTTTCACAATATGTAGCTTACTTTACGATTCTTGGTAACAATTTTTAACATTTTATCAACCAAAAAACTCTTGTCTTGAATTAATATAACAAAAAATTCGAAATATTTTTCATCCTCTTCTACGTCGAACATTCTTTACGTGCATTTTGTGTAATATTGTGTTGTACAGTATTAATAATAATACTCTATAATAGGTGAAAACGATTGAAAATTTTGTTCGGAAAATCTACTCAATCTGTCCGTAAAAATCTAGAACGAGAGAATGAATAGAACTTACAAACTATTAAAGTATTTTACAAATTTAGCAAAATTTTGATAATCTGAAATAACTTAATATGTGAAATTATGTACCAATAATTAATGTATTGTCTTACTTTTCTTTGCTAACAAATATCAAACATCTCATTCAACGTCAAATTAGTGGAAACTGTGTAATTTTTCCGAAAATTACATTATTTTATTGAAGGTTTTTTTATTTGAAGCCATATTATCCTTTTTTAGAATCCGACATCGAAACACCAGCAATGTTTTGTTGAAAATGTGGAGGAATTTAGTAGTTACCACATTCTTTGCAAAGTTAACCCTTCTATCCATTTTTCTCTCGCTTAAATATTAATAATTTGCAATTAAATTCTTGAACGGAAGAATTGAGTAGATCTTATCTTACACCGTATAAATTTTTTATAGGGGTGAAATCAATTTATTTATTGCTATTACCATTGTCATAATTTGTTTAATTTTTATTTCAATACTTTTGAAATTTGACGTGACGTCCAATATGGATATTTTTGATTCGAACTGAAAATTATAATTTTATAACAAGTTTTGATGGAAATATGGCGGAGTTTCGTAAATGTTAAAATTATACCGTTTTCAGGAATTTGGTTTACCTTTAAGTTGATTGATGAAATTTTCTTGTGTGTCGAGATGTTCAAAATATAAACAAACCCAGATGTTTTACTGAAATTTAAAATATAACTGATTTATTTTGGGGATTTTCTGTGAAGCCCAATTTTTTGGTCCCGCAATGTGTCATATTTATTGAATTTGAGTTGAAGCCTTGCAAGAGTGAGAGATTAATTTTACATTACTGTATATTGAGTAACGCAGTGAAAAAAATTGAACTCTAAATTTAAATATAATTCCGTTTTAAGTTGTGACAAAAATTTATTGCTATTGTTGACAACGTCCACAATATTGCCTACTGAATACCAATATTTTGATGACTAACCTGTTACAGCGAATATTATTTGTTAAATTTTACCGTTGACATCAATATACACAATTTGATATTGTCAATTTTGCGTTTCTGCGCTGTTAAATTATTTATACATAAATTGTTGTGTGGTACTAAAATTGAATATTTTTAATTGAGAAATGAACGAATCAACCTGACTCGCGAAATGGACATTTCCATTTCCTAATGTCGAAGATAAGTGAAGAAGGGTCCATCATTTACAACACTGCAGATTGATTTAGTTTCATAATTTTACTTTAATGTTGTGATTTTAAGCTTAAGGGATTTGTGCATAGTTTTGTATTAAACACGTGCAAATGATTGAACATGTTGCATTGTTGAAATAAAAATATCAACCTTGTAGAAATTGAGGTGACAATTTGAGTTTATCCTTCCATTTGCAATTTTTCGCGGGGAGGAGTTGTTTACAGAACGTTGGCATTTTTAAATACTTTTATGAATTTAATAACCGTTCTAGAAATTTTGTAGTCGGCTAGGAATTTACGACTGTTTTACGGTATATTTCACGTTTTCGATTTGTTTTGTAAACGATGAAGATTTATTTTTGAATTGCTTTCAACTGGGTTATACTAAATTAATTACTGTAATATGTTGAAATGTTTTGGTGATTTTATTATTGTACAGTATATCGAAATTGATATTGTTAGACTCAATTTTTGCTTTGCGTACGATGTACCGTATTTAATTGCTAGATATCACTTTTAATTACTCCGTAAGGAATTGTGGTAATAATTCTACATTTAATTTATTATTAAATAAACGTTATCTTTAATGGTTTGTGCTGTGGAAATTTTTAATAATTTTTATTTGTTAATTTGAAAAGTTCACGTGACGCAAGATTGCATTCCGAAGTTAATTTTCGTAATATTGCAAAAACGTTAGGTAATTTCACTGTGTGTAACTTGATTTACAACCGTAGCACGTTTTGCCTAATTAATTGTCAATTATTTAAAATATAGATTTTTCCTAAAAATTTCAAGTTGCAGTTGCTTGGGTGTACATTACAGATGACGCATTTGCGCATGTTAAATATAATTAGCCACGAGAATTGGTCGACAGTAATAGTATGCACATTTTGATTGATTACAGACAAGGAATTTGTGATTTTAAAAGTAGCCGTATGCATTAAGACTTTTTATAACGTGTTACGTTTTAAAATTTGTGAAAAAGTTTAATGCTCTTTCGTTTTTTGAAGAATCTCATTTTACTCTTTCTGTCGGATCAAACTGGTTAGCCAAGTTTGAAAATTTTGTGTTTGCATCGAGTTATTTCACATTCACTCTCACTATTTTGTGCATGAAATAGATTATCCTTAAATGGTTGTTGGTTACGTTGACGCAATATTTAGGTATGATGTTCCCGTGAAATAATTCATTGCAAAAATGTTGTTAGAGCTGTGATTAATTATCAAGAATCAATTATTAAGAATCAATATTTAGCACCGTATTCCGGTTACATGTATGGAAATAGTTTTAGTAATGTGAAAATTAACCGATTTTGTCGTGTGTTAAGACTATTCCAGTATTACTTAATATGTTGATACTTTAAACATTTGTAATGAGAACTTTACGTGAGTAATCAAATTTTAACAATATTGTATTCTTAACTATAATTCGTAACAATTTATTCAAGTACGACGTTTTCGCTTAATTATTACAGTACGTACAAGTACATTTACCGTAATTTTTTTGCTTTTACCTTAATCGTAGAATTGGTGACATTAAAAACAAAACAATCAGCTTACATTGGTAGCAGTGTTTTATTATTTTTCAAAGAAAACTCAATTTTGAGACCGATTATTGCCAATGAACACAAAATTACTGTAACTTTTTTTTGCGATCTCTGTGCTAAAATTTGTCTGCTGTATGCTGTGTCTCTGTGAATGATTATTCTCATAATAGGTGATAATTTTTATTATTTGTAATTTCCTGTGTTACTTCTCAATTGGTAATTGATAATTTTGCAAGTTTAGTGTGATTTTCCCCATGTTTGTGTCCTTTGATATGGTTGTTTCTTATTCTTTTTCTTTACCAATACTGTACTCTTAGACTGTATCCTGTATCCAATGTTGTTTTGTGTTTTGTATTTTGTTTTGATAGTGCTGATTCTGAACGTTTCTTTTTTGTAGTTGTCTTTGGTCCTGAGGGGAATTTATGTTGTATTTTGGTTGTTTTTGTTTAAACATGTAAATATTTTATTAATGTCAGTCACCCAATGACCTCGCTGTTTGGGTGACGTTAAGCAATCACTAACTAACTAACTTAGTGTGATTTTGATACAGTAAGATTGTTATCAATTCTTGACAGCTATCAGCTTTGCATTAAGACGCCCGTGAGCCAAGGTTCGAATTTCTATGCTGAAGATAGTGTCGTACAAGTTGGCTAACCATTTATTTCACGCTATCTTGTGCTTCAGAACAAAAATTTAGTCTGTTAATTTCCGGTGTAAATTTGCTTTAGACTAATTTGACAATTTTTCTTGGACAATTTTAACCATTTTGATAATTTATGTAGCATGTTGTCAATCACTTCCCTGTATATCCCTTTCCACCAAGGCATTTTTGGCACACCATCTGACAATGCATCTTTTAGATATATTTAGTAGCAAATGAAATTTTGACGGTGAATTGTATGCAGAATACGGAACCAATTTTTTAACAGTGGAACATAAATCGTTGAAATTGTATACCCTCTAATTGATATCCTTAATATTTATTTAACTACTTCGTACGGTCAATTTATCACAGATGTAAATGAAGAAATTTTGTAAAATTTGTGAACTTGTCAGATATCACACCATGTTTAAGACATTTATTGACACATGTGTTGCAAATGTAAATAAATTGCTATGATACTTACAAATATTGTATCAAAATTTTAGCCATTGTGATAATTCATTTAGCATATTGCCAATCACTGTTTTGTAGTACGAAATTGTCTTTATACAATTTTGTAATTTTATCGAAGGCAATTTGAATAACCCACGTAGGTTATTTTGCAAACAGTTTAAATTCACACAGTAAATAAATTACCCTTTGAACTTAGCGTGTAAATGAAAAGTTCATCTATTACAATGGCTTCACGAGCTAATTTAAAGAAATTTTTCTTTGTAACAAAATTTTTTGTCCGAATGACATGAATTTTATTTTTTGATTCTTTTTGTAAAAGCTTTTAAAACTGTTGTGGTATGTCCTCCGCGATAGGAGTAGAACAGTTTTAAAAATATAAATCCTTGTCTCGAATTGAGCTAAATTGAGTTTTGTAATTAGCCTCCGTACTTTTAGTACATTGCTAATTTAGTCTTAATTAAAACGCAGTAATTATCAAATAATTTGCTCCGGACACTTCGCAAAATTTGAGTAAATAGGCGGTGAAGTCACCTGAATGCTAATTTTATTGATGTTACTCGCACTTGATTTTAGAAGTCTCCGTATCATTTTGGACAATCTTATGGGGATTGTGTAAAGCGCTTTCGTGCAAAACAAGTTAAATCCACTTTTCAAAAATTTCGAGCTGTTAGTGGATCTTGGATCATCTTCGAAGGCGCTACAAGACGGCACCTTCGTTTGATTTTTAAAAATTTTTTTTACTCGAGTTATCAATGCATTTACAAAAAATTTTCCTGTGCAGACAATGTAAATTCAAAGTTTGATTGTTGATTTTCTCCGTTTCATTGTCGGGGGATTTAACTTGGTTTGCACGAAAGCTCTTCATTTGATAAGGCTGCATTTCATTTGCAATAATTGGTGTATTATTACAGATTGATGATCCTTTACCCGGCATTCCGAAATCCGGAAAGCTTCAACAACCGGATTTTTATTTTGTTAAACTTTCTCGAAAAAATTTATTGTATTGTTATTATTATTTGTCCCAATTATTTGTAACATGCGCTACAAGGTTATACAAAGGTAGCCGATTACTTCACGCATAGTAAACGCTTTATTGAATGTTTATGCTACTTTTTAACGTAGCCTAAATATAGCAGTATGTTGATACAATACTTTATTTGTTTAAAAAGTAGGAAAACTTGAACTTCCCTTGTAATTTTAGTGCGTTTTTAAATTTATGACTAATTTAGCGCATTTCAGCCATTCTACGTGAGATGTAACTCAGACAAGGTTTACTGAGGTACAATTTCTATTGGCAATTTTGCGAGCGATGTATCAGTGGAAGTTTTAGATGACGCAGATTATAATTTGAATTATCTATTTTAATTAACTTTTGTTGTTTTATTGTTTTTAAACCGTTTTTACTTTTAAAATTAGCACCGTTCTGTTTAGCCCCGTTCTGTTTAGCCCCGTTTTTATAACGGTTGTCACCTTTGCCTTACAGACGAAAGGTAAGGGTTTCGTAATATGAATTAAATTATTTTCAATGGCGTGGTTTATAACTAATTGTCACCAAAAGACTTCATTTTTTACCCTACGAGTTAGTTCCGGTAGCAAAATTTTATTTACAGCAATAAATAAAAATTCATTCATTAATAAATACAATTTTTTACCGGTACACAGTACCACGCACTCCCGTCGTGCGATTTTGGTGTGACGTAAACATGATGTGAAGATTGCATGTCGGCATTTGAACTCATTTCGAACATTGGAAGTTCCTGTTGTGGCGTATTCAGTGTACTGTACGGCCATATATTGTGAATTTCTTCGTCAACTGAAAGTCTTAAAAGAAATTCAAGTTCACGAGCGATTTGAGTCAGTAATGCCAGTAATGGGTTGGTTAGGATAAAATATTTCGCTTCGCGCAATTCAAGTTTTAGAAATTAATACGCTACATTTAGACGTAATATTTAAGTGTGTTGTATACCGTATTTATTACAAGACAAGATGTGTTAAATCCTAGAATTTTAAGTTTTACTCTACACATGTTCACCCCTTCCGTGTTTTTGACAAGCCTCATTTTCCGAATTTTTCAGCGATGAAACTTGCCACGTTTGGAAAATTTACTGAAATTTTGACGAGCTTTGCATTAATTACGCGACAAAAGTTTAATTGTTATATTTATTTAATTATGCTCCAGCAGGCCAAGAAGTCTAAGAAAAATATTTGTTAGCAAAATTTTGTTACTTGTAATGTAGGGGAGCGTATGCAATGCCATTGAATAGGAAATACAACGCTACTATTCACGAAATTAGTTTTGTTATGTGGATGTCAGCTAATTAATCTGAATACCCGTATTGATGTCTGAAATGTTTTTTTGATATGCTAAACCAAGAAAAAAGTTACTTTTATAAAATTACTTTTTGTACCATTTATATAAAAACTGCGTAACCATCGAACGTTTGTACGTGTTGAATTTTTGCTTGTAGATTTGTGGCACAGTTTCTCTAGTTCAGTACCGAAAAATAATTGTAATGTTATAATTTTGGTACTGCATTATATTTACACTTTTTTGGTGATTTTTAAATATTACAATATTTGGTAAGAAAAACCCAGTGTAGAAATCGTAAATTTTTATTGAGCAATGTCATTCCCGAAGAAACTTTTCTGATATTTTGGCTCGGTAAGCAATTTTCAAAATTTCCAAAAGCATTGTGCATTTGATACTGGCTTTTGACAAAAATGGTCAAATTTTAATACTGAGATACACATAATTTTGTGATTGTGTTTCACAGCGACCAATTTTTATTACTCACTGCTTATTAGCACAGAAACATCAATGTACTTATTGTATAATGCTATTACACCGGTTGATAACGCAGTTGATAACGGAATGCTAGGTAGGGAACAAAAATATTGGATTTTGTAACATTACAATTCAGAAAAAGTTATTTTTATTATTGTTCATTTTAATCTGTGTGGTTGGTACTTGAAATGGCTTACGGAAAATTTTCTTTGTTACGAATTGCGTTGTCAGTTTAAATACTGTATAGAGAAAGTATCAAATCACAAATTTATTTTATCCACGTGTATAATTTGCGCTCACTTTGAAATTGCTTTTGTTACTTGTAAAACCGAACGTACAGTTTTGAGTCTTGATTTATGGTCGATTTTTGCAGGTTATTAACAAATTTCCTGAAGTCAGAATTAATAATTTAAATGTGACACATTTTGAAAGTGTTTGCTCATCTTACAGCCAATACCGTATTTCTTATCAATGTACAGCTTGGGTCTGTTTTTTTCTGTACTTTTTTCAACTTTGGTTTTAAATTTCTGTTGGCAGTGAAATTTAATATTTATAGTTTTGCTTCCTACTGTTATATCAAGTACAAATTTTTGGTTAGCTCAGGTCAGGTGTGAGAATTTTTCTTTTTTTAAAAATTTTATGTTTATAACAGTATCATTAATAAAGTGTGATTACTGTAGACTAAACAAGAAACATTTATAGTGTTTTAGTGATTATAAGATTGTTCGTTGTCACGTGTACTGCAGTATAATCAGAATTCTAAAATACGACCAGTAATTCTTTGGATTTCTAAAAATGCGTACTGATCTTTAGAATTGTGGTTTGTAAAATTTTTTTGCGTTGCTATTTCCGTAGTGGATTTGAATATTTTTTGAAAGTTTTTCACGTTGAAAAACGCTTAACGCGTGTTACTTTCGTTACACATGTTAAAGATTCTGTATTTTCTATACAGTAATTGTAATTTTGATGGAATTAAGATTTGAGATGAGTGGTTAAACCGTCGTGTATGACGTCTAATGCTTCATGTAAAATGTTGTTGCCAATGTTGGCGGATGGATAATTTGTATAGAATGTACTTAGATGAATTTGCACTGTCGTTGCTATCAATTTATTTTACTCATGTTATCTTTACCGTCCGACATTGTTTAGTAATTTACTTGGTGTGTTAATTTAATGATAAACTTGGATATAGAGTTAGTTGCACTTACAACAGTTGTATTTGAATGGGAAATGAAATTGCAAATATTTTGTCTAAAACAATTTACACTTTTCTAAGTGACTTTAAAAATCCCTATTACTAATTTCTTTAGACTATTATTACTCAATACCAACTGTACCCGAACGAGTATATTCTGGATGTTCGCAATTCACAGTCTCTACTGGCCAGAATTGTAGCTTAATGTACGTTGTTTGTACCAAGAAAAATTATCTTTGATAATAACTAATTTTTTTGGGTACATTTTGCTCATCGTTCAATTGCACTCACGATGAATAGTGAGAAAAATGGATAGATTTTAATGTGTTAGGAAACAGATAATTTTTCCACGTTTGTCACTTTCATTTTCAAATATTTCAATATTTTGCATAAAATGTAAATTGTAATTTACTTATTCTACAATATTGTGCGGCATGTCACAACGGATTGCTGTGTCAAACGGTAAAAAAATTTTACTCATCAATCTCTATTGAATATATTTCTTATTAGTATAGCATAGGAAGTAATTTTTTCTTGCTAATAATATTCAGTTGCACTTCGGCTAAGATTTTTTGAACGGAAAACAAAATTGTCCAAACTGTATTTTGTGAAAAACAAACTTTCAAATTTAGATTTTCCAGTGAAATAGTGACCAAATTTGCCTTCCGTCAAAATTTGGTCCACACTGAGGATGAGGTACATTACATAAATATTTCTAAAGTACTTGGATTGTTTATTTAATAATTTTTATTATTATTGCCATATATTTGTATGGTGAATTATTAGTCACGCGGCGATGCGACCGCTGGAGCTATTGTTTGTTTTCAATTCTAGTCGCCATTGATTCCTTCTTTTTTGTGTTACCGATTGGCGATTTCGGCAATATTACTGAGAACTTCGGTCGTCGAGTGCATGAAATTCATCCGGCCCGGGAGTACTACTACAGTAATTTTATTCATTATTTAAATAAGAAAAATTCAAAATGAAGTAACTTTAACTCTTTACGTTCGGCAATGGTTCGGTTATTTGAGCTAGGCCTAAACAATATTTGTTCGATTTATGAAATAGTGTTTTGTAACATTACAACCAAGAAAAAGTAATTTTTTAATATATAGTTTATTCTGTGTGATTGGTGGTTGAAATGCCTTTCGGGCAATTTTTATTTTGGTTTACGAAAAGATTTGTAAGTAGAAGGAGAAATTTTATATTTTGTTGTGTATTTCTAGTGTAAATACGTCATGGACAATGTATAAAATCATAAATACTGTATACAATATCCATGTGTATAATTTACGCTAATATTTGAGGCAGACAAGATTTACTGTGGACTACAAGTAATGAAGTTGTTTTGAAACTGTACCTTTTGTTACTCGTAAAACCGTACGTGATATACACTAGATTACACGTTATTAATAAATTGTTTCCTGAAGTCAGAATTAATAATTTAATAAGACGAGTTCGTTGTAAAGATTTTTTGTGGGTTTTCTTGCTTTGCTTTTTCGTAGATGTGGTGCATTTCTTTAAAGTGCTTGCTCACTTACCTTTGTAGCCAATAAGATATTTCTTGTACTGTTTAACTTGAGTTTTAAATTTTGTTGTTAGTAAAATCTGGTAAAATTTAATATTTCAGTTTCGCTTCCAACTGTTTTTATATCAACTTACCAATTTGCAATTCGCGGTTAGCCCAGGAGTGGATATTTGTTTCCCATTTCTCTAATTTTGTATTATTACGTACCAAATCGTATTTACCGGTACTGTAGACTAAGGTTTGGTCATTTTAACATTGCCTTATATTAGAATGTTGTTCGTTCTCACACTTAGTATAATTAGAATTCTAAAAATACAACCAGCAATTCTTTGGATGTCTAAAAATGCTTGATGGTTCTTATTTGAGAGTTGTGGTTTGTGCTGGGAAATTTTTTTTGTGTTGCTAGTTCTGTAATGGTTGAAAGTTTTTCTTGCTGGAAAACGCCTAACGCGTGTTAATTTTGTTTAAACATTGAAAAAAAAATCTGCATTTTCAAATTGCAATTTTTGTTTAATGTACCGGTAAGTGCTATAAAATTTATTCCCAATGCAGGTATGTAGATGATTTGTATAACATGTACGAAGATGAATTTTTGTTGCCGTTACCATCAATTTATCATTTAATCTTATCATTGCCACAGATTTTAATAATTTACTCTGCGTATTAATATTCTGTAACACTACGAAAACACGGAGTATCAGTTTTTATTGAAACTTTGACCACATTTCTCAAGTTATTTAATACCTTAATATTAATTTGTTTAGAATATTGTAACCCATTCTACCCTTACACAACAACTGCGGGACGTCGCAAATTCATAGTCTCTACTCGCCAGAATTGTAGCTTAATGTTGGATAACATTTGTAAAACTAATGTACATTGTTTGTGCCAAGAAAAATAATCTTTGGTAATAATTTTTTTTTTGGTATATTCTGCTCATCGTTTAATTGCGCTCAAGATGAATAATAAGAAAAATTGGTAGATTTTAATGTGTTGGGAAACGATTATTTTTTTCGTTTGTCGCCATCACTTGATGTTCAGGTGGTGTATGGTATCGAATTGTTTTGTGCAAGAGGTGAAATTA
>JAQIWS010001559.1:0-10854 GCA_034696085.1 Stigmatogaster subterranea | reverse complement strand
AAATTTAACAATGCCGAGCACAAGCCACATCTTGTCTCTGGTTATTATTCTCCATTCTGTTAGAGAATATCCTCTACCAACGACATCGTTGACAATTGGCTCATTTCACCTTGTAAACATCCTGCGAGATAATGTTGAGGGACCCAATCTTAATACTAAAGCAAACAGCAGTAAATTTAAAGTATTTCAATTACCGAACACTGTACCCACGATAATTAATTTTTTTCTGCTGCGCAGAAATTTCTTTAGGAAATTGAATTAATGTACAAAAATGTTTATCGAGAAAGTTTAATTTATTTTTACCAGGCGGATTGCTTAGTACAGCACAAAGTTATCCGAGTCTTACATCGAGTGGATGTCCAAACGCGAATGCGACTAGCGTTAGTACAACGACCAGTAACGTTGCATCTCTAAGCCAAGCTTTGACTATGAGCCTCACTTCTACTTCGAGCGAAAGTGAACAGGTAGGTGACCTCGTTTTTCTTCTGTCGTGTTAGTTGGGAGAGTAGCAGTAGTGTTCTGAGAGATTTCTTTCATTACTGACGCATTACTGTTAAATCACTCAATGATGACCAAATTTCATTGGTTTTGAAGCTTGTTTCCATGTCACAGGACTTCTTAGAAAGTTGTCGAGCAACGTCCTTACTGGCTGACTTGGAGGATGATGATGAATTACCCGAACCAGACGAGGACGAAAATGAAGAAGATGACGAAAACGAAGACGATGATGATTACGAAGAAGTTGTGGTAATTATTAAAAAATGTAATTAGAAGAGTAAACATAAAAGTGAAGAATTTTCGTTTGTTTGTAAAGGAGGAAGAAGGCTACGAATGCCGAAATGGTAAACGCCGTAGTTGGGATGACGAATACGTATTGAAGCGGCAGTTTTCAGCTTTGATACCTGCGTTTGATCCACGTCCAGGAAGAACGAATATTAATCAAACGACTGATCTGGAAATTCCACCACCAGGTATAAAAAGAGTTAGACAAGTTTATCGTAACAAAAGCAATAAAAAAAAACATTTTTAGGATCTGAGGAAGTGAATTCTAGTTCGGAACAAGACGCTACTCCACAACCAAAGTTAGTTTTGATGCTTAAAGGACCTAATTTACCTGGCGTGAGCTCTTTCCTGGTAAAAATTCCGTTAGTTTTCCTGTTACTGCAATAGCACCCTCAACAAATTGTAACTTATTTTAAACAGCAAATGAGTGACATGGAAATTGAACTCAAAGATTCGGAATGGACAATTTTCCACGCCGTACAGCAATTGATGCAAAGTTCGCAGCTAGGAAGCCGCCAGGATAAACTTCGTCGAGTGTGGGAACCAACTTACACGTGAGATTTCAACACAAGACTGAAATTATTTCCTAGCCGAGTACTTCTACAATTTTGCAAATATTTTTTTTTTAGTATAATATATAAAGAAGTCAAAGAAGATGAGGAAAAATCAGAGGTAATATTTTTTGGCTCTTATTACGGAGTACTATTTTAAGCACACATATTCTAATTTTTACTCTTGCTCCTTTAGCAGGAGGGAACTTTCCAAACACAGAGTCAGTCGTCATCACGTAGAGAATCTCGTAATGATGGAGCCACTGCAATTCTCACTACTGATCCTCTGTCATGCACAGTGGATGAAGTTTTACAGCTTCTTAGGGTCTTGTATGTTTTGGCTAACGAAAACAAACACAGAGAAACTTATCAAGGTTGATACTTTTTTATTATATAAGTGTAATATTAATTACGTTGTAACAAACTGTTGCATTTATTTGTAGAAGACGAACGTACTTTTAAAGTACCGATCGAAGAATTTGTTAGTAAAAAGATTACCAACAAACTAGTCCAGCAAGTTCAGGTATTATAATTGAAATGAATGATTTTTCTCAAGTACTTGCTATAAACATTTTTTTCTTTAGGATCCACTCGTATTGTCATGCAACGCACTACCAGATTGGTGTGAAGATTTAACTTACTCTTGCCCAATGTTATTTCCTTTCGAAACGAGGCAGTTGTACTTTACTTGTACAGCGTTTGGGACCTCGAGGTGAACCGGTTTATATTTTCAGTCTCGAAAACTTTTTTTTTTACTAATTTTTGTCTACAAATTATGCAGATCGATTGTATGGCTTCAAAATCAGAGAGACGCAACAGTAGAACGCACACGGGGACCGTCACCTAGGCGTGACGATCCCCACGAATACAGGGTTGGTCGATTAAAGCATGATCGAGTTAAAGTGCCGCGTGGTAGCAAACTCTTAGATTGGGCGATGCAGGTTATGAAGATTCATGCTAATAAGAAAAGCATTCTTGAAGTAACGCTGAAAAAAAAATTTTTTGTTGCAGTAATGTGCTTATCAAACGATTGAATTTTGTAGGTGGAATTCCAGGACGAGGAAGGCACGGGCCTGGGACCAACTTTAGAATTTTATGCTTTAGTAGCTGCTGAACTACAACGCAAAGATTTAGGAATGTGGCTATGCGAAGATGAACTAGTCGATCATCATGATAGAGAAGTAAGTAATGCAGATTATATTTTAGTGAGATATTTAAAATAATTTGTTCATGATTTTAAATTAAAGGTTGACCTTGGTGAAGGTGTAAAACCACCAGGATTTTACATTATGCGTTCTGGAGGATTGTTTCCAGCTCCATTATGTACCGACGCTACTATTTTAGAAAGAGTAGAAAAGCTATTTTGGTTCTTAGGCGCATTTTTGGCTAAAACACTACAGGACAATAGGCTAGTCGATTTGCCTCTTTCCAGGCCGTTGTTGAAACTAATGTGTTTGGGAGAAGTTAGTTGTTATGTTAGACAAAGGTAAAATTATTTAATTTAGATTTAGTTAGAAATTGAAATTTAACAATACGTTTTATCTAGGAGTCCAATGCGCGGCAGTTATAGTAATGTACGAGGAGGCCATTGCCCTCCAATGTCTGACGACGTAATGATTTCATCGTTTATTTCTGAGGAAAGTGAAAAAGAGTTGGAACTGGATCCCCCAAAACATAGAGCAGATGGCATTCCTGCATGGTAAAGTCAATTGAGTTGAATTATATGCGCGAAAACTAATAATTTTTGAATGACAGGTATTGTGGTATTCTGGATGAAGATGATCTTTCAATAATCGATCCACATCGTGCGAGATTTTTAAAACAGTTGAATATTTTGGCCGCTCAAAAGCAACGGATTCTTGCTGACAACGCACTGTCGGAGGAAGATAAATCGAATCAGATACAAAATCTAGCGCTGCGAAGTCCTGACGGACCTCAGGGAGTTCCTGTAAAATTAGAAGATTTAGGGTAATAAATTAGGGATTACATTTTTCTTCTGTTAACATAATGTTGGTTATTGCATTAGGTTGACTTTTCAATATTTGCCTTCGTCACGTGTATTCGGTTTTTCGGCTGTGGATTTGAAACTAAATGGCGAACAAGAGGTAATCCTTTTTTTTTTTTTTGCACAAATAAAAATAATTTTAGTTAATATCGAATGGGTTAATTACAGGAAGTAACTATTTATAACCTGGAGGAATATTTAGAACTTGTCTACGATTATTGTCTACATAAAGGAATTCGCACTCAAATGGAAGCATTTAGAAGTAATTATTTACATACGTAATAATTTTGTTTGCCTCTATACAGAATTGTTCTATACATTAAATAGCTGGGTTCAACGAAGTATTCCCAATTGAAAAACTTGGTTCCTTCAGTCCAGAAGAAGTGCGTATGATGCTGAGTGGCGACCAATCACCTTCTTGGTGTCGCGAAGACATTCTGAATTATACCGAACCAAAGCTGGGATATACACGGGAAAGGTATTTAAAATAAATTGCAAAAATTTTTAAAGACATTTGTTTATACTGACTTTACTTTTTAGCCCTGGATTTCAAAGATTTGTAAATGTTCTCGTGAACATGAACGCTGACGAGCGCAAGGCATTTCTTCAATTCACCACCGGTTGTTCTTCGCTACCACCAGGAGGTTTAGCTAATCTCTATCCCCGCTTGACTGTTGTCAGGAAAGTTGATGCTACCGATGGCAGTTACCCCTCTGTGAATACTTGTGTCCATTATTTGAAATTACCAGATTATTCAAGTGAAGAAATAATGCGAGAAAGATTATTAGCGGCCACTCGTGAAAAAGGATTCCATCTTAATTAAATAAATTGTAAGCACTCGAGGCAGCTGACAAAAATCAGTCATTTCGAGCACATTTTGATGGCAGTGATATTCAATGTCTTCTTTAACAACAATGTACATTTGTTAAGCAACTTTTTATGTCGATGTGTTAGTTTTTGCTCATGATAAGCTAACTTCATCACATCATCCAATATCATTAATGTCGTTTGAAACTGTCGCTTAAAATTTTGGATGATTTTTTTTTCTCCCCTTGTTCAGTGTGAGGAAAGAAAGCAAATAAAACTGCTTCTCTGATTATCCTAGATTACGTTCTTGTTGAGTTTAGTCGTTTATTTGAATGCGAATGTCCTGTTTTCGTAAGATTGTATAGAGAGCTCAACAGACGAACGCGACACGAAAATTGAAATTTATTTGAAACTTAGTTTACTGTAACATTATCTTAAGTTTTCTTAATATTCGAATTACAATACAAAATAATTGTATTGAATGTGGAAAGATAATTTTATTGTTTCTTCACAAGTATACTTTGCGTTAAGGTTAGTGAAGTAGATTAGTCAATAATTGATCACATATAATGTTTCACTGCAAAAAAAAAAATCATGTAATTTAGTGAGAGAGTTGTGGGGGCCTTATTAATGATGTGTCTGTGTGTGGAAAAATTAATACATTTTAACTGTTCTTAGGTGCCTGATATGTTTATAAATGCTCACATGTATAACTAAAGGGTATAAATAAATTTATGTAGGCCCTACTGTAAAAGGTAAAATCTGAAAAAAGACTTAGTTTGAATAATATATTAGTTGTTTTCCTTTCTTTTTCTGTTTCAATTATTTCAACCAAGTCGTGATGAATGAATCTTTATTTGCGGATCTTGTAAAAAAAAAAAAAATTTCACGTATAAGCTAGCACATGCTCTTGAAAGATTTTTCATGCTGGGCATGGAGGGTGTTTATTTCGGACAAATATATTTCGTGTAAATATACAGAAAAAAATTTGATTTCTTGTACAGTTGTATTCTGTAACAAGTTGTCCTTGTATGCTGGCGGGTATAATTGACATTGCTTTTATTGTATGTGTGAACATGAAATATTAAAAATTTTCTATCAATATTCAACCGAATCCAAAGTGCAGCATTACAAAAATACAAAAATAGGAATTTTTCAATGCGTGCGATGTTGTGCGAGATTCCGCTGATTGTGTACAAACAATCTCACACGTGATAACCATAGTGACATCACTCACGCACGAATTGAGCAATTACTCCGCAGGCCAAGATGGAAGGTTTCAGGGTGGTTTTGTTTTGGGCTCTTCTGTCATTGTCGACGAGTAGAACGCATCTTTTAGGAGGATGGACGGAACTTGAACCATCGTCGATTGATATTCAAAAAATAGCTGAGGATGCTATGTTACAAATTGAGGCGAAAAGTAATGCGTTGTACAGGCAAAAAGTTGTTCAGGTCCTTGAAGCGAGGCGAAAGGTAAAATAAGAAATTGCGCACTTCGATTGTGGGTGATTGCCACTTGAATAAATAAAGAGTAATGGTGAATTAATTTGTTTACGTTCTTTAACTGTAGATTGTCGCAGGATTGCTTTATAACATTACGATGAAAACGGCGTTTACAAAATGTCGTCGAGGAAAAGAAGTTGCACTCGGGGAATGCGAACCAGATGCAGCGCAGGTTTGAAAATTGAATATTCGATCTTGAAATTCATATAATTATATTATCCGTGTAATTAAATTAGAAAGCTCAGATTTGCGATGTAACCGTTTGGGAGAAAAAATGGATTAATTTTTTCAAAGTAGATTTCAAATGCAACGCAGAAAAACACGTAGATCAAAAGGTAGTTGTTGCGACTTTCGGTATAGTGCTAAGATAAAAATAAATCACATTTTCTGTTTTTCCAGAGATTTAATCAAATTTTAGGTGGTGACGATCATGATTATGTTCATGGTTTATTCAAAAATTTTGTGACAAAATTCAGCAAATCATACTCTAGTGATGACGGTATATATTTATTAATTAATTATTTACTTCTACAAGAAACAAAAAATATATTCTTATATTTTCATCAGACATGCAGAAGAGATTTTCAATTTTTCGATCAAATTTAAAACGTATCAACGAATTGAAAAAGATGGAAAAAGGAACCGCAGAATACGGCGTAACTCGATTTTCTGATTTAACGTGTAAGTTTGTGAAGATTTACTGATTTCCGTGGTCAGTTAAATAGCAGTTAATTGTTTTTAGATGAAGAATTCAAACGTTACCACCTCGGACTCAATCCGTCATTGGCGAAAACCGATTCAGCAATTCAGTCAGCCAAAATTCCTAATGTTGAAATTCCTAAGGCGTTTGATTGGAGAAATCATTCAGCAGTGACTGAAGTTAAAGATCAAGTTCGTACCTGCACATCCAAAAAAATTTTGTGCTCTTGTGCTCATCATTTTTTTTTTGAGTGTAGGGGCAATGTGGTTCGTGTTGGGCATTTTCTGTTACTGGGAATGTTGAAGGACAATGGGCTATCAATAAGCAAAAATTGATTTCGCTTTCAGAACAAGGTGAATTGAAGGTTGATAGCACACAATCACATAGGTTTAGTCACTGATAAATTATCTTACTTTTAAAACAGAACTTGTGGACTGCGATACCACTGACGAAGGCTGCAATGGTGGCTTTATGACAAACGCCTACGAAGCAATAATTAAACTTGGTAAATTGAATTGAATTTTATATCAAGATATGATCAACGTCGTATAGATGTATATTTATCTAGAATTTATGTCCATTTTGTTTAGGTGGTTTGGAATCCGAAAAAGACTACCCATATGATGGAGAGGGTGAAAAATGTCATTTTCAAAAAGCTGAAATTCAAGCGACAATCAAGAGCTACGTAAACATATCTAAGGATGAAAAGGGTAAAAAGAAGCATTAATTACTGTAGCTGCTTTTAAATTAATTCAAATTCTTGATATTTTAGAAATGGCTCAATGGTTGTACAAGAACGGTCCGATTTCGATTGGAATCAATGCCAACGCAATGCAGGTTTTTGAAGCTCTGCTTAATTCTTAACACCTGATTATTAACTATGATATTTTTATTTTTCCGTCAGTTTTATTTTGGAGGCATTTCGCATCCTTTTAAGTTTCTGTGTAGTCCCGATAACCTGGACCACGGTGTTCTCATAGTTGGATTCGGCGAATCTAGTAATTGCATATTTGTTATTTCCCAACTCTTAAAACGATTGATAAATACGATTTCTTTTGTAGCTTATCCGTTATTCAATCGAACAATTCCATACTGGGTAGTAAAGAATAGTTGGGGACCATCCTGGGGAGAACGAGTGAGTAGTTAAAGAAAAAAATTTCCGAGAATTTTTGAGTAATGTATTTCTTAAATTTTTTTTTCTAGGGCTATTACAGAGTTTTTAGAGGGGACGGAACGTGTGGTCTTAATTTAATGGCCACATCAGCTCAAGTCGAATAACGTGTATTGAACTCGGTTGTTAATTACATTGCTGTCTTACAGTCCAAATGTAGAAAATCGCAAGAGTATTTGAATGTTCTTTGATTTTCAAATGAATCGAAATAAATATTGCAGTAGTTGCAGTCAATTTAATATCACACTGTGTCAAATCATACATAATAATAAACAAAATGTTTTACTTCAGCAATTCCTCAAGTCGAAGATCAAAATAAATTTAATTTCTCCATCGGTTTCTGAATAGCAGTGCTGTACGTTTTGACCATTTTATCATCGTAACAAGCTCTTATATTCGACGTTTGAGTTCGGAGATCGTAATCGCTTACGAATATCGTTGGACGTAAGCCCCAATTATTTTGTCTGTAAATTCCGCACCAAGTATACACGTCTGGCTTGTAATGAAGCGTGCACTTAATACCCGCCGTTCTCATCGCCTTCTCTAAAGCAAAAACTTCTTCGTCATTAGTGAAGTTACGATTGTACACGCAAATAACATGACTCGGTTCATTGGGACAAAACGGACTAACTTTAGCAGTATGAGCGAAACCTTCAAATTCGTCGTCGACGATGTGATTGCAAATAATACGCCACAGATTATCCACTTTTCTACCAGTTGGTACGTGAAATAGCCATTTCCCAGCCGTTACATTGTATCCCAAAGCAAGTTCTCGAATTACGTCGTAAGTAATCGGCGCCGCAGATTCGGTCAAATCCAACCACGCTTTTTTAAGTCCTAGAATATTCGGTGAATCTTCCTTGTCAACTTCTCCTTTCCCAATGACACAAATCCAACCGATTCCATCCTCTCTTTAAAAAATTAAAACATACAATGTCAAAACACGTCTGTTTAGATAATTAATTTCTCTTTCTTACCGGAGTACTTCAGAGGGCTTATAGGTATTTAACCATTCGTCTACCGTGTTACTGCTTGGATCAAACAAAATCCACTCATCTCCGTCAGCTGCGACTGCTTCTGCAGCTAATTGTTCAGTTGTTTTCTTAATTGTTTTCTTAAGCGCATTATGTGACGGATTTAATCCGTGAGGTGTGCGAAAGGTTCTATGTGCGTTGGATTTACTCGCAACGACTTCATTATCTTCAGAAGTGTTTGAATCCATTGAGCACGTCGAAAACTGAAACTTGTTTGATGTCTGGCCTTTAATTTATAAGCGCCAGAGTACCTGACGTCACTGTGAGGGAAAAATCCCCGTTAGAAATAGAAACAATCCGACTTATTGTAATTTTTGTACGATGTCATAATGTGACGACAAGCATCGAGGTAAAATTAAGATCGTCAGAGATCGTCTAGCAGATATTTGAAAGAAAATAATAACGAACAAAAAGTCTCCCGTGTTATTTTTTAATTTAACAAAAGTAATTTCCAGTTACTATGACAAATGACTGTTTTAAAATGCCAATAATTATCTCGTTAAGTGTATATATTTACAAATCACTTTCAATAAATAAAGATCTCTTACGTTATCTACATTTTTTCACACACAACGGTATAGAGACTAGTCATTTAGGCAGGTTAAGTAGCACAATTAAAATTTCTCGTTCAGAATCAATTTCGAATTTGTCACTTTGATTAGTTAAAAATTTTACCACCCTTAACCAATTTTATTGCAGTTAGTTAAGTCTAGCTTGATTTTCATCCTGTTTCTTGTTCCATTGACATTTTTAGAGCTGCTTCCAACATTGCCTCTTCAGATAAATCGTCAACTAAATAAATTTTTCTTTTCAGCTTGCGCGAAAAGATTACGTATTACAAGAGCAACTTACTTGATAAGGGCGATGAATTTTGATGCGTTTGATTATTTGTGTGTAATGTAAGCGTCGAATTGTGATCAGAGTGTACTGTCCCAGATATTCCTGAGGTTTTACCGCGTTCTTGTTCCATTTTAGATTGATATTGAAAATCCGAAACAATACATTTTTCTGACGTTGTCGGCTGTCCATTTGATTGGTACTCTAAATAAAATACTTATTTACTGCTAAGTTTGGATTTAAAATTTTTTTTATTTACCTTGTAAACTTAATTTAACAGCCTCGTCAAGCTGATGGTCTTCATCTTCAGGAATATTATCAGTGTATTCTTTGTCCGCCGTTAAAGCTACAGAGGTATTAGACGATTGGTCGTCTTGCTGTGCCCGCACTTCAGCTAATAAACGGGGTTTTACCAGTTGGACTACTGGTACTAACCGTAAAAGATTATCGGCTTCACATTCGGGGAGAAAGCCTCGAACGATGAATATGGAATATCCTTTTAAAAACGTGTTAAAAATTAAACTTTACGTAATATGAGAAGTAATTCAGAATTTAGTTTTACCTTCTTGTTGAAGCTGGGCCAAGAACATTGCAAGATATGTATCCGATATTAACTCTGGTCCCGTGAGTAATGAGTTGAGATTGAACCATTGCTTGCCCAATTTACGAACTGTGAACCAGTGATCCCGATAATTACAAATGAAGGCCGTTTGATTTCTGAGTGGATATAAAAAAGCAATATTACTGTTATGAAGTTATTACTCGCTAGAAAAAAATTGCGCATTATTTTTTTCGCGTACATTGGACTTGCATTAGCTTCCAGTGCTGATGGATGCTGACTATTGTACGGAATGAGCTCCAAACTCCAGACTTCGAGTGCACTTGCTATTACTTGTATAGAGAAATAGCCACTGTCATCCATATTACTCGATGGTTGCTGTTAAAAATTTGGTTGAAATATACAAAAAAAATATTCGCCACCATTTTACCTGTAAGAATCGCTTGTACTCTTCGCTGTTTAAACCTGCTTCTGCCATATGCTGTCGTTCTACTTCGTCCATTTGTTGGGCTAATGTTGCTAATTCAACAGCGGTAAAATATTCTCCTTGAAGTAATGCATTGAGGCAATGTTGAGCGCAAAGAGAACCATCTTGCTGTAAGAAAAATAAATTAAATTACACATGAAAACAACGGTGGATACTTGCGAGTACTATCAAAATTAAATTTTTTTTCTCGAAGTTATTAAATATCTTGAATGTTACGTTAATTTAATCATTTTATTTTTTTTAATGTAACTGAACATCAAGCTCAATAGTGTAACATTGTGTCATTTGGAGGACAGCGATCAAATATCGGTGAAATTTTGCGTATAAATCTAACACACATAAATAAAATAAGCTGCAATGTAAATTACTAAACACCGAGCTTAAAAAGATCAGTGTGCAGTCTAAATTACGTTTTAG
>JAQIWS010001558.1:0-10858 GCA_034696085.1 Stigmatogaster subterranea | reverse complement strand
AAAAATTAATAGAGTGCGCCCTCTAATAGTAAACGCCCTCTAATAGAACGCGCACAAAAAATCTGAAAAAATTAATACTGTAGTAAGCGCGCCTTTTATTAGAATAATTACGGTAATCTAACAGTTAAATTCACCTGTCAACATCAAAATTGCAGTTTTGATTGACATGAAGTTGGGAGAAAAAAAATCTAGATTACTTGTCATAAGCTGTTGTATTATTTTTAGCTGAATGAAGCAATTGCTGATTTAAGAAAATATTGTAAGAAGTGTAAATGTTCGCTTTATAACCATTATCGGTTAAACGTTCCTTGCTTTGTTCTCATAAATGTGTTAAACTTTTTATCTTTGCGGTTGTGCCAATATGTAATTTTAATTTGATTTATTTACTTCAACTTAAAAATTAATTTGTTAAAATTAACAGTTTGTCTTGCGATTTAACTGACGTGTGTAATTTTTTATTGACATATCATTGAAAATTTGTATTCCAACCAATTTGTGACTCTAAGCTTTTACCGATGATTTTTTTTGCACCTTTGTATATTTTGATTTTTTTGACATTCGTGATATTTGTCAAATTTTAGATACTATAATTTGAAATTCTGTAGTCCAAATTTTGTTGTCTGAAGTTACACTTAAATAATTGCTTGCTTTTTGCCAGTTGCAAATTAGTATTGATTTTGCAGTTTAAAACTGTTACTATGTACGTTTTACAAAATTAACCATACCGAATCAATCTTCGCGTTAATTACATCTGCTCTGAATGATTCATCATCCGTCTTCCAAAGATTGAGATTGAGATTTGTCCAGTCCTACATCATTCTGTTAACTTCGTTTATTATTTCAAACTCAAATTTCGTTTTTCTACTATTTAGTAAATGGAGGAAAAAGGGAACTTAATATTGTTAAAAGTAATTTTTGGATGTAACATGAAGAATATTTAATTTTTGAACTTAGCAACCACGAATTATTAGCTGTTTTAAATTTCGAAATAATTTTTTATCTCGTTACTTGGACCTTGCTGCATTACTTTTCAAGGAATTATTGTTTATTTGTTAATTTTCTTTACTTAGAAAATTTTAATTAGCGTTGTTACGTTCGGTTTAACGATATTGTTGAATATTATTGAGTAGACTAACGTTTTTACCAGATTTGTAAAACGTTGTCAGTGATATAATTGTACAGAGCAGAATTCTAAATTTTAATTGGGTGAAATGAATAACCCCAAATATGCTTTAAAAATTATAGTAGTTGAACACTTTTTGTGTGTAATTTTCTGTGCTAATTTTATTTTGTGTAATAATCTCCGTATCATTACAAAACGGTGAGTGTTTCTAAGTAGTGTTAGCTACATTTAATATTTGCGTACCAATGCATTGTTCCTACATGTTGTACTCCTACTTGTCTTAAGATTGTAATACTACACTAATAGTTTTGTTCAATGTTATATTTGTGGATTAATTATTTTTCATGTTTAAGTATGATGATCATTAGCCAATAAGCATGATTATTGGCGTGAAGTTTTAATCTAAATATTGTCCAAATTTGAGTGATTGAAAGTTTATTCACTTGATGTTTGTACTGATTTTATGGTAGGATGATTTGGTTATTTACTTTCAAAGATCTTTCTTTGGCTTGTAAATTTCAAAATATTGGCTACTGTTACCCCATACGGTTCAGAAATATATTTTAAAATAGATTTGTTAAATCTATTGTAAAATATATTGTAAAATAGTACAAAATTGGGACCCGGAAATACATGTCAGTGTACATTATGAAAAATGTATTCCATAATGTATGAAATGTGTATTTCAGAATGCATGAAACATGTACTCCACAATGCGTGAAACAAGTATTCCGCAAGGCATTAAACATGTATCGAATATATTCTGAAATATATATTTTAATGTATGGTCCATTGCATTGATTATCATACATTCCTGAATATATACACAGATAGATTTTACAATGTATGAATTGTGGCAAAATATATTATCATGCAGTGCAATGTATTTTAAAATATATGGCCATCTATTGTAAATTTATCGCCATATATTAAAATCTATTTTTGAACCGTATGGGTACTGCCGTATATTTGGAACTTTCTTGAAATATGTAAAAAAAAAGTGCCGATAAAACATCATACGGAGTACCTAACAAAAACTCAATGTCGTAATATCTTTTGGTTAGTTTTTATTTGTCATTTATTTGGAGAATTTTCCTTTCTTTTCTCGTATCTTGTTCGAATTGAAAAATTATTGCGAGTGCGTCATATTAATCCCGCTCTGACATTGACCGTGACGAGAATCCATGGAGAATGGCTACGATGAAGTTCAAAGCGTGGTTATTCTTGGCGTTTAAGTTAAATGCAATTAGGCTTGATATTATTGGTGTAACTTACTAATTTGAATTGATGGTTATTTAGAGTTTTAATCATACATTATCCGAAAATAGAGCTGTAAAATAGTAAAGCATGCTAAGATTGTTTTAACAATTGTGCATTTAAAATTCTTTAATATGTCAAATTTTTTGATGATGATTAGTGACAAAATTTTAATCGAGTCGAAAAAAATTTTGAAACTCACGTTGAAATTTTTAAAAAATTTTACGTAATTGGTTCTGAATTTTTGTTAACAATAGAATTTTTACGTCAATTTGACATTTACAATTTGAAATTTTGTTTTGTATAACTTAGTTGTACTTCAATTGATTATTGTATTCAAAAACATAAATTTTAGGCTGGAAGTTATTTTTTCAACATGTCTGACCATATACAACATGATAATAATCACAATCACTTTGACCCATCATGGGAACTAAATTTTTAAAACCGCGCTAATTTTATATCTGGTAAAAGGTTTTGTAAAACGTTAAAACTGCTGTATAGTGCGGCACCTTAAATTTTAATTGTCAAGTGAATAACCTACAATAAGGTTAAAAAAAAAAGTAGTAGTTGATCAATTTTATTTTGTGTAATTCTCTGAGTGGGCAGTATTTTGTAAATGTCAATAATTATGAATTTTGTGAAATTATTGCACAACTATTACAAATTTTATAGTATAACGTGACGTTTTTCTCCCAGTGACGAATCGTTAACCCTTACATAATAACACGACGTTAGAAATTCTTAAAAAAATATTTTTCAAAATTCTAATATTCTAAATATTCTAAATATTTACAATGTTGTTGGGATTCTTACGACAGTCTCAGGTCGCCGTCTGTTGATATTCGCCTATTAGAAAAATATGCATCTTAATGTTTGAATTCGGAAAAAGCAAAAAAAAATAAAAGTTCTTACCGTATTTAGAAAATAATTAATTTGTTGTTAAAATTGACTAAACAATAAGATGGTAACAAAATTGATGACGTAGTGCACGAAATCACGCGGCTCGCGTGAATCACGGTGGCGCGTTCTCGACAGGGCGGGATGACACACTGCTGTTCTTATCCATGGGTGTTCGAAATCGTTTTTCAGACAAAAATTCTATTCTTCGAGTGACAAAAAAGTTTTGTTTGGTCGGATTTCGAAAGTAAGAACCAAAGATAAAGTAGTGAAAAATTGTGTAATTCGCGCTCAAATTTACATTTATGAAATCGCTATTGAAAAATGTATGCAATTTGCCTATTGGTTTAACGAATCTCCGTGAAAATTTCTTTTCGTACTACAGTATTTTAAATTGTGATTTAAGTCCTTTAATTCGAGGTCGAATTGTATTTCAGAAGCCAAAATCGAAATAACAAATAACAGATCTTCCGAGTAATATCTACGAAAGATACGTAAAGGTTTGTAAAAATTTCAAAATACATATTTTGTGTAAAAAAAAATTTTTTTAAACTCAGTATGAATTTTAGTTACCTTGCAAAATGTTGTTGTTGTACTCGTACTCGTGTTCATGTATAAAATTTTTGCGCACTTTTTACGAAACCGTGAGAATTTCCAGCGCTCCTCAGTTTAAAGATATGGTATTTCATAAGTGTATTGCGAGTGACAATTTACAATTTCAACGAGAAGGTAATTTTTTTATGGTCAAAATAATTATCAAATTAAGCAAATGTACACAATTTGCTACTAGGATAATTCATTTACCGCTGAAACTTAGAAAATAAATGTGAGATAAAAAATTGTTACTCACATTTCCTCCAATTTACTTTAATTATCAAAGAAAGAATATAAAATTAGTGTAAAAACCGTAACATTGAGACAACATTTTTTATTGCCAAATTTTCATTTTATTGGAATTTGATTATTTTTGTACGTTAAGCGATGGATTTAGTACACTCGTTTTAACACTGACTCTTGCTAGATTACGTGTTTAAAATTGTGTGATTGAAGATTTATTAAGTCACATTCAACCAGATAAGGCAACTGTCAAAAATAACAAATTAATTTTTTGCTGCATTGAAAATTTTTTTGATGGTTTCTTTATTATACCGAATAGTACCGTATTTCTACATTGTTATTTAAAAATTTGTGGTTTTGAATTGTGTAAATATTTCTAATTTCATTAATTTTTTTAAATTAAAAAGTGAATTTTCAAAATATGTGACGGTAAAATTTATTTGCTTTTGTTGCCGAAATTTGACATTTTTCTTAACACTTTTTTTTGTCATTTAGGATATTTTTTTACTGCTTTTTTACTGTTAGGCTTAGTATCATGTATTCTAACCAATTTGCGACGTTTAATTTTAGCGTTGCGTTCAGAAATTAGCATTACAGTATGATTTGAAACATTCTGATTGGCAGTTTAGAGTTCGGTTACGCAATTGAAAACAATAATATTTAGTTTTATTACATTTGTCTTAAGAAAAATTTGTCAACTTGGTATTAATTATTGATGTTGTTAGCCGGTTAGTTTACCATTGAAAAACTTCACCTAAAATTTTCTCTGTCGTGTTCAATATTTTAAAGCTATTGTAGTTGTTACTGATTGTGTTTTTTTTTTAAGATTAACACCTTGTTATGCTTGGATATTTGTCCAATTTCAAGTACAGTAATACAATTTGAAGAAGTTAAAACTTTGATGTCTGAAATTACGCTTAAATTTATAAATATCTTTTACCAGTTATGAATTAATATTGACTGTGCGTCTTAAAACTGTTGTTGCTGTTGTGAACGTTTAACATGGGAATATAAACTAAATTTTTGTAAATTATTGTGTAATATAGTGAAGGTAGTCGGTGTCGTAGTGCCTTTATCACTTACAATATGAACACGGTATTTTATTCTTCAAGAAAATTTGTTTGATTTCTATTTGTGTCATTTATTATTAATTTGTTGTGGTCCGAGTAATATTTTTAAAATTTTCGTAAGCTGATATGATTTTGACGTCGTAGCATCCAGTGACGTATCGTTAATTATAAAATTTTTTTTTTAAGGAATCATTGATTCGTTCTGTTGAATTAGACCATTGCGAATGAAGAATATTCTTTCGTGTTAATATAAGCAAGAAGATTAAAAAACACAAAATATTTTAATATTTTGATTAAATCACAACTGACAGTTTTAGACTAACAATACTAGTCTGAAAATTAATTTGTCAGTGTACGTAAAATTTATTTGGCTGCTCGCCGAAGTTGGATACCGATTTTTAGTTAAAAGTTTGTTTTGCGATTTAATGAGAATGATTTTTTACGGTTTTATCATTAAAATTATGTAATCCGACCAATTTATGATGTTTAATTTTAGCAACGCGTTCAGAAATTAGCATTAGTAATGATTGGAAAGATTCTGATTTGTCAGTTAGGAGTTTGGTTAGGCGATTGGAAATTTTCAATTACTGTACTCTTCAGTCTTCAGAATTTCTCATACTTCAATTTAATATATTCAATTCAAGTGCTATTTGAGTATTGTCTAGGAAAGAGAAGCGAAAACTTAATTGCTTAAAATTCAAGATTTTTTTTGTAAAACGAGTTATTTTTATCTAGAGACAACTCAAACGTCAATTTAGATTATCTGGTAAAATTTATTGTTGTAATCGTTCAAGTTGTAAAATTAAGTTCTCCTATTTAAAATTTTTGTGCATTTTTTTGCAAAACCGTCATCGGTACGAGTCTTTCCGAAATAACTTAAATATATTTTTGGTAGTGTGTTTCGAGTGATAATTTACGATTTTAACGCGCAAGTAATTTTTGTATGGTCAAAGTAATTATCTACGTAAAAAAATTTACTGCTTAGATTATTCCTTTACTGCTGAATCTTGACGGAAATATTTTTTAAAATCTCGTGTGACATTTTGTACTTTATGGTTAAAGAATACAAAACTATCCCATATGTTAACACCGTAATATAATCTGATTTTGTAGCACGATAAAAGTCCGTTTTAGTAATTTGTTTTAACACAGATTCTCGCCAGATTTTGTTTTCAAATTTGCGTGATTGAAGATTTATTTTTTGATGTATAATTAAGAGTTGTACGGCTATTCAAATTAATTTTATCTTAATTTTTGCTTATGTTGTTGTTACGCAAAATAGTAAATACAGTTCTGCGTTTAGCACATTTATTTTCAACAAAACAACTCTGAAAAGATAACTGACAAAAATAACAAAAATGAATTTTCCACTGCGTAAAAAAGTTTTTGTTGCCATCGTTATTATACATCACAATATTCCGTTATTTTTAACTTGTTATTAACATAATGGTGAAATTTGTGCTTTGATTTTATCGCCACAATTTTTTCAAAATTGTTGAAACTTGTCTACCATTTTATTAATTTGCAACGAGGCAAAAATCATTATACTTAGCACAATTTCTCTTTCTACAATAGAGAGTTTGCGGACTACATTTTTCCGTTATGTTACAACCCAAATTATAGTTATAAATGGTGTAACACCGATTTATAACGGAAGAAAAATTGACTGTTTGCGGACCAAAAAAAGTTACGCTTACAAATTACAAATTACAAACCGAAACCAGTAAACCACAGCCGAAACCAAACAAAGAACAAATCTCTCGTTCAGGGATTTTAGCGAACAAATCGTTACGCATAACACTAGAAATCAACAAATCCGAACCAAAACACGTTTAAAATAATTTGAATTTTACTTGCTGTGGTGGATACAGTTCAATAGATTGCTCGAAAATGATTATTTTCGTAGTTTTCGTGCTGATTGTAAAGATTCAGCACTCGAAATTCGTGAAGCGGCAAATTGCCGCGGTAGCCATTTGCAATTTGGGGGCGAGTTTATCGTGACGTAAATATCGGTAAAATCGCCGATTGGCTCCGCTATTTTTATAAATAGTGTGAGTTATGATTTTTCCGATATAGTTATAACCCGAATTATGAGTATAACTATAATTTATACCGGAAAAATGCAGTCCGCAAACTCTCTAATGGTGCAAAAATATTTTGTTGATTGTCCTTGACTTTTATTAGTCTAGACTCTAGACCACCATAAACTTTAAAAAAACTCTTGAAATTTTTGTTGGTAAATTAAAACAGTATTTTCTCAAAATTAGGCATTATCCGTAGTTTTTACGAAAATTTAAGATTATTTTTTTGATGTTGTTTGCATACCGTCATTAAAGAGTTGCTGTTAGTCGTTAAACATTTGTAATTGTAGATTAACATTAAAAACCAGAAAAATAAATCAAAGAAAAGTTTCTCGTGGTAAATAATTCTTTGATTTTGGCTGGTAAAGATATGTTCTGTAAAAATTGAATATGAAACTTGTTGTATTTAAAATATTTGGAAAAATTTTTATGCCGAGTTTTTAGACATTTTGGGTGAACAATTATCCATGATGTACCAGCAACATCTCCCTTGGCAATTGAAGATGAAGCGAAACAAACTTTTTGCGCTTTAAAATTTATTTGGAAGTTGTTGACTGTTTAACTTTAATTTTTCTTTACTGAGGAAAATTCTACTAATTTCTGACTAAATTTAGCGATTTTCAAATTTGTTCCAAGACTCGACAAAAATTTTTACCCGGTGTTCTTAGTTCAAAAAAATTAATTCTTAGTTGGGCACGGATTTGAGTTTCTATGAATACTAACAGTTGTAATTTACGAAATTAAGTTCGCGTTTAATTCCGCATTCTTTTCTCAGATTTGTGTTTCTTATCCCGTTTTACTACTGTAAAAAAGTTTCTTCTCGAGGTTTATTTACTCAATTTATTAAACCCTTTTTAAGTACAGAAATTTACTCATCTGATGTTTGTGGTTATGACCATTCAATAAATATTATTAAATTTCAGTCTCATGAAGACAATTTCTTTTATACTTGGATCTGTTTAGATTTTAATTACCAATGTAACGGATATAAATTGACTTTGGATGTAAGCACAAAATGTGATTTTGCGAAAGTTTTTTGTTTGTTTTACATTACATTCTGGAATTGCAACAATAATTTATGCGAAATCCAGTGATAAAATTAATTCTAGTTACGAAAACAATTTTGCTTAGTAATTTTACATTTTAAACTGTAATTTATTGATTTCGCAGTTTAATCAAACTGTCAATTAGCGAATGTCATTGGCCAGTCATTAATTCGCCTTAGTTTTAGTTCAGTATTTAGTTAAATTAATTTCTTCTAATTATTTAAATTATTATGCTTCAGAATTTAGAAAAAAATCTGTTGTTTTTGCCATGTTTGTCGTTAAACATTTGTAACATTAAATTAACATTTAAAACCAGAAAAATAAATCGAAGAAAAATTTCTCGTGGTTAATATTTTTTTTGGTGCAAATTTATACCCCGACTGCTAAGTATTACAAAATTTACCAGATATTTACTGTATTATGAACCGTGTCTTTCTCGTCGATCTCTCGTCGAAACTAATGTCGTTTTTCGTTAACAAATGACCTGCAAGAAGTCATTTATTGTTGTATCAACATTGTCGGTCACATGTACTGTACAACAGAAACATTGAAACATTTTTCAATTTTTGAGACTGATAACACCCATTTTCAGTTTTTCAAAGATTGAAATTAAGTAACAAGATTTTATTAACTTGAAATGTTAAATGTAATAACCAATTTTTAATGTTTTTACCAGTTTTATAAGTATGGTGAGTGAGAAATATTTCGAATGAACCACGTGTTTTATTGGAAATAATCTTTAAGTACAGCGTAAAATTATTCCGAGTGCGTCATATTAATCGCACTCTAACATAAACCGTCACAATAATCCATTGTGTGTTATTCCTGGCGTGTTAGAAGGTTAAATGTAATTAAGCTACTTAAGCTAGATACTCTACCTACAGATGACGACATGAAATTCTCGAATCAGGCGAGTTTTGGCACGAGAATTTCTTATCGCTTGATGGCGTTAACTTTTGGTATAATTGTGTTGTCGAGTTCTCAATGCCAGTAAGACCATACTTTTCGTTTTTGTCAGCTTTTTTCAACTTTACTCGTGGAATAAGTTTCCATTTTTTTACTAATGCAACTTTTTATAAAATAAAAAGCAAATAATTAATTACTATCATCACTGATGTATTTAATTATAATTTGGCTTTATGATTATCATTAACAAAGTTATGAATTGCTGCTTTTAGAAAAGTCTGCACTTTAATGTTTGCCATTGCATAAAGCAACAAAAAAAACAATTTTTACAACAAAATAAATATTTCTTTTTAACAAGAAATTGTCTAAATAATGAGAACAAAATTGATGACGTAACGCGCGAAATCTCGCGGCTCTCGCGAGAGTGACGAGGATGTATACTCAACATGGCGAGATGACACGCTTCTTATCTTTAGATGGTCGGAGTCGATTTTAAGACAAAAATTCAATTTTTTGAGTAGAACAAATTTTTTGCTTGGTCAGATTTCGAAGTCAAATGACAAAAATTATGAATTATTGTCATTCCCGCAAAAATTTTCATTCATAAAATTGTTAAAAAGTGTACGAGCGAGTAATATTTTTTACCACGCAGATTAGTTTGTAACTTTTAGCTTACATTTACATCAGATTTCCCTACGTTGTTCGTCACGTTATCGCGAAAAATGTTATTGTAGCATTCTTACCACTTCAAGAATTCAGTGCTCCTGTTTAAATTTTTGTGCACTTTATTATGAAACCATGCGCTGAATAATTCTACGAGTGTTTAAAAATAGTGTTTTGAGTGATAATTTTGTCGATTTCTAACGTTTTTAGAGCTTATTCTGGTAAGAATTGCTGCAAACGGCATAAAAATGTTTTCTTAGGTATGCAATGAATATTTTGTATTCATTGATTTCGAGTATCTCGAGAGATAAATTTATTAAACAAAATATTAGTTGAATTGTAAATCCAAATTTTTATCATAATTTTTATGTATTTGGTTAAAAATTAATTTTTTAAACCACGTGACCATAACGAAAAAATTTATTTTTGGTGCTTGCTCAAGTTTAACACTAATTTTAATTAGCAGTTTGCTTTTTAGCCAAAGATAATTTGTTTGTTATGAAATTGTACGTGGAACATTCCAACCAATTTATGACTCTTTAAGTGTTTACCAATTAGTTTAGTTGTTACGGATTTCAAGAAATTGTGCATTTTTATTAATTGTGTAATTAATATTTTATCACTTCGGTTTTTTTTTATATTTCGTTACAAAACCCCAAAATAAAACGGTACTCGTGTGAAAATGTTAAACCAAGGAGTTGTATAGAACTCCTTGGTTAAACATTGAATTAAATTTGCATTTAAATCATTAACTTCAGTTCGTAGTAAAATTTTCTTCACGTAAGAAAATTTTAAGTTAAACATTTATAACTAAAGTTCTAACTTTTGATTCGTTACTTGTTTTCAGTAATATTATCCCGTCCGCTGTTGTTATTTAACTTAGTTAAGTGATAATTTTGGCGCGTATGATTAATTTCGACTGGATTAATTTCGAACCGGAATAATTTCGAATTTACTGTAGGCCCGTAACAATTT
>JAQIWS010001557.1:0-10862 GCA_034696085.1 Stigmatogaster subterranea | reverse complement strand
GACAGGTAAAACAACTCAAAATAATACGATAGCAACGCCCCTCCTGGGCTTCTTCTTAACCACTAACATAAACAAACACATATGAAATAACTCAAAACAACTTAACCTAACAGTAAGTTTAAAATTTTCATGGAAAATTCAATGCTTGCGTTGTACCGTTATTTTGCATAATTTGAGATTATGTAATACATCAGTAATGTCTCTTTTGTAAACGCGCATCACAGATCACTTTCTCATGATAGCGCGAAAAATTTTGGGTGCAAAAGATAGTTACAGTATTCAATATAATACTTTACCCAATAAAAAAATTTAAATTGTTAACTTTGAGATTTAAATCAACATTTTTATTGCAAAATTGAGACTTAGCTCCTTACGCGTTACGTGGTATGTAAAACTCTGTGGGTGGGATTATCATTGCATAGCGAAGTTATTAATGTAGAAATTTTTCACGCCGTTGGATTTGTAAACACTGTCCCACGAAACTGCTAAAATTTATTGATTAAAAAAATAATGTTAATTTGGTTGCAAATTTTCTAGGACTACCGTGCACAAGTATTTTGATACTGCAGTATGTCAGTAACTGAAAAACTTGATTTTCCCGTTTTTCACACTTAAATAAACTACTCCGTAAATTTGTTATCAAGGATTGCAAGACCGATTACACGGTTGCATTGGCACTTCTTAAAAATAAGTTAAAATTTGTTGTGGTGGCAAAATTTGTAGAATTTTTATTACCATACCATTACTTAAAAACTTAACTCAAATATGTGCATTTTATATTTATATTGCAATTTCGGATGCAGACTTAAACGTCATATTTTAATACACTCCGATATTATTTATTCAGAAATATTCGGGTATGTGCTAAATTTGATGTGTGTAAATTTTGTGAAAAAACTTTGTCGGTTTGGTTATTAAGTGAATTTTAAGTAATTTTCGACGTTGTAAATTTTTGCTTGACTTTTCATTATAGAATAATTTGAGAGATGAAAGTGCGTATGAAAGAAGTTATTACAAGGATTATATCATTGAAAATTGAAATCTATTTCATTTGCGGAAATTTCAGTGGTTAATTTTAAGTGAAGTGTTGTTATGCACGACGCCAAGTTTGCTGGTTTGTTTGGTTACAAATTTATTTTTCGTTGCTCGATCTAAGCTACTCCGTACTTCTAATTTTCTGAAATTTTTTAACAAAATATTCTGCGTGTTACTAGTAATCAAATAGTGTTTAGGGTATGCTTTATATTTAATCCAGTTTCTGTAGTGTACAAATTTGTTTTTCGCAGGAGAAATTTTACATTATACTCCTTGAAATTATGTAACTTCGAGAGTAAAATATAATTTCAGTCACGATTTTTCAGTTCTGTATTACTCTAAATTTTTTTATGAAGTTTTATTTTTGTGAAAATACTGTCATTGAAAAGTTAAGCTTTGAATTTAGAATATTTTCCACCTTAGGATTTACAAAAAGTAAATATTTTAACAAAAAACTGTTAACGAATTCGTTAATTCATTGCGTTATGTAGTGAATTTTCTACTTAATTAACTCGTTAGATTACTTTCCAAGTTTTGTATAACTGAAACGAAGAGAATTTCTTAAATTTCAGTAACTGAAAACTAAAATTTTTTTTTTTTACTGCTTAAACCTGAATATACCCGATTCATATAAAATTTTATTCTACCAATCTTTGCCTAAACGGAAACATAATTTTGTCAGTACTGTAATGAGTTATGTAATTTACACTTAAAATTCTTATTGCTTCGTTGGCCACAAGGATTAAAACGTTTTTTACAGTTTTTTATGATAAAACTCATAAAAGCGCTTTTTTTGTAATTTTTAATTTATACTTGTACTAGTAAAAATTTACTCTAAAATTAAATATTTTCACAGAAATTGTTAATATTTATTTAAATATTAATCACTTCAAGATTTGCAAATAAATTACACGTGTGTAGGATAACGAATTTTTTGTAAAAAAAGATATAGTAAAAAATTCGGTGTGATATTAAGAAATTGTACAAATTTGTTTTACCTAAGGCATTATCTGCCAAAACACAGTAAAATTATATCATCAATGAACATTGCAAGTTGTGTTGAAAATTTAATCTTAATATTGAAATTTATTAAATTATAACAATTTTTTTTTCATTAGTAATTTGTCAAACAAGAACTTGTATTTATTGTTAACTGAAGCTTAAATTTTGAAATTAAAATTAAATTTGCCGTTATCCGTCATGATTCTTCTTTATATAACAATTTAACGCTTCTACAAAATCGATTTCATTTTCATGATGCTATCCAGCGTGTTTGCTGCTGGATCTAAGTAAATTTTTTAAAATAGCTCTGGTGAACTGCTGCAGACCAGCTCATGAACCAGTTCATTTTACGGTACTTTGGTTGGTATATCTGCCAGATGGAATACTCAACTCCTTTACTTTTCAGTAACAATGTGCTTAAAGATAAAATTTTATTGCAAAAAGAAAAGTTTAGAAATTACATTCTTGAAATTTTCTCGTTGTGAAAAAATTGTAATGGACGCGAACGTTGAAATTTTGTTCTAGAATAATTAAGGACTTGGTTATTCAACTTTGATCTATGTTGTAAAAAACACTTTGGTTACTCAGAATGTTTTGTATAGGATAGAACAAAGTTGATTTGTGTTACAATATAAGTTTTGGGGGTAACAAAATGCTGAATATGAAGTTATGCTCTCGCTGGTTAATTTTAAAGAGTATTGATTGTTGACAAAATTTGATTTGAGTTTGGTTGATGATATTTTAGTCGTTGTTAGATTAATTAAGTGGTATTGATTTAAAGGATACAGAAGGCAAAATATATTTCAAATTGTTCAACATAATTGTGATAACGATGGTGTACTTTGAGTCAAACAAAAACCGTAGGGTGAGTTTAAGGTTGATGACATAAATTTCACTAAGTCGCGACTAAGATTTTATTCAAAATTTTGTAATTATATTTATTTAATGTGATATAGTAAAAACTTAGAATTATGTTGACATAAGCGAACTGTTAGTTATTAGAACTTATTCAAAAGTGTTGTTGGAGATATAAATGCGACTTTAACGTAATTTATGAACCAATCCATCATTGTAGGTATTATGGAGGTACAATAATTAAAAAAAACTATTAAATTTCAATGAACCGATTAATTTACCTTAAGTTACGTACGTTGAAAATATTTGCGTTAATAAATTGAAATTTCATTTTGGTGTAGGTTATTAATCCGTTAATCGGATTTTGGCAAATTTGTGGTGCAGGAAATTAGTGTACATTTTAAACAAAATTTGAAAATGTCAATGATTTACGCACCACTAAAATAAATTTTGTTTTTGATTGCATTGCTTGGATAAAAATGTTGCAGAACTTGCAAATAAGAAATTAATATTGAAATTTCAATCTGCAAAATTCACATATTTATCCTCAATTGCATTACAACACCATTTGCTAACTTTTTATAATAAACTTAATTGCGCAAATAAAAATGTTGCTGCTGCAGTATGCATTATGTGCATTATATTTCTTAATTCATGTTACCGTCAATCCCTTTTTATAAATTTTCTATTGTTCACTCGGTTGATTTGTGTTAACAACATAGAACTTATGTTATTTTAAGTACATGTAATGTTATATTTGAGGTGTTGATGTAAATGGTAAGCATATGCAAAAACTCACAAATTGACAACTTTGCAATTTGGTGCATTAAATTCCGTCAGAACGCTCTAAAAAAAATTTTATCTCGCACGGCTTTGCTTAAATTTCTGTGCTATCCCAGTGACCTTGATGTTTGTGTGATGCCAAGACGTTACTAAAACGGTGTGCTGTAAAAACACAGCATTCATTTGTTAAATTTGAAAATTTAATTGTTTTTATTTTAGTCTTTACAAGGGAATTTATGAGGCTGAAATGTGTGTTTGCATTTGGGCGATGTTAAACTCTCATTACATTCTACCATGAGAACGCGCTAGTTAAAAAATTGAATAGGTTTTACTTCTGCGAATTTGTCAGAAATTAAATACTGTAATTTATTTTGTGTAAATTGTTTTTTCGTAACAGGGAATTACAAAATTTGTGAGTATTTGATCGAAATCGCTCAAATTAATTTGTAATTTTGTATTTGATATTTGTAATCTATTGTCGACGGATGTTTGAAGGGTCTAGGCAAAAGGGTTGCGGGATGTAATACTGTACTGTTTATGATGACATATTTTGCCTGTTCATTTTGTGTTTTGGTGACAATAAATGACTAAAAGTCTAAAAATTGTCGAATTTTTGTGCTCTCCAAAGAAAATGTCCTGAAGATTATGTTGTATTTTGTGCTTTTTGTGGTCAAAGGGTTTGTTTGAATGAACAGTAGTAGTACGAGGGTACCGTACTTCATATAGTAAGAGTACTTTTTTATTAATAAAAAAAAAAACAAGTTAAGAACGTTCAGATGATTTCTTGGGCTTTCCTTCGATGAATTTATATACCGTAGCTGTCCAAACTTAACTGATTTATGGTTATTGATGTTTTGGCGTTTTATATGTACAGTAATTTGATGAACGATTTTGTATTGCCGAAAATTCAGTGTATCGCGCTCTGCCAATTTTTCACATAAATATTTTGGACTTTATACATTTGATGACGTATTTTTCGTAGCGTTTAAATCAATTGACATTATTCTTGAATTTTTAATTTTGTAATTGTAATCGCAGGGTAACGTAAAACACCAACACGAAAATATGAAATACAGTACAAATTAAAATTACAATAATTGTTTATTGAAAATTTAGTAATTTTTTTTAGTAAATAGAAATTATTCGCTGTGGCTATATTTATCATATACTGGCGACCTCAAAATTTTGGGTGCAAAAGATAGTTACAGTATTCTATATAATTCTTTATCCAATAAAAAAATTTAAATTGTTAACTTTGAGATTCAAATCAACATTTTCATTGCGAAATTGAGACTTAGCTGCTTACGCGTTCGTGGTATATAATACTCCGTGGATAAGGATTATCGTTTTAAGAGAATTTATTAATGTAGGAATTTTTCACGCCGTTTGATTTGTAATCACTGTCCCAAGAAACTGCTAAAATTTATTGATTAAAAAAATAATTTGTTAATTTGGTTAAAGATAAGTTTAAATTTGTTGTGGTGGCAAAATTTATAGAATTTTCTATTACCATATCATTACTTAAAAACTTAAGTCAAGTATTGTGTGCATTATATATTTATATTGCAATTCCGGATGCATATTTTAACTTTTTAATACTCTCCGATATTATTTATTCAGAATTATTCGGATATGTGCTAAATTTGATAATGTATGTAAATTTTGTGAAAAATCTTTGTATGTTTGGTTATTAACGGAATTTTAAGTAATTTTCGACTTTGTCAATTTTAACTTGAATTTCTGTTACAGAATAATTTTTGAAAATACTGTCATTGAAAATTAAGCTTTGAGTTTACAATTTTTTCACCTTAGGATTTACAAAAACTAAATATTTTCATAACAACAGTTATAACTGAAAGCTGGAAGAAAGTCAAATTTTCTCACTTCTTGAACTTAAAAAATTAAACCCGTGTATTTCCTGTAACGTTTCTTAATCTTGTATTTAACGTATGAAAAATATTCTCCACGGAATTGTGAAAATTTATTCAAACGTTATAATTCAACAAATTGTAAAGTTTTCTGAAGAAAACGATATCGAACATGAAAGATACGAAATTACATCTGTATTCCAACTTTTCTGTGCAGTGAAGATGCCGGGTGATAATGGGATTAGGGATTAATATATATTTTTATCCCAATTGTTGTTCAGAACTCGTGTGTTTGCTCATTTATCACGTGATTTTAAATTTCTTGGAAACGAATTTAACAATTTTGTTGCATTGCAGTTTGCAATAGTTGATTTGTTGAATTATAAAATTTGACGATTGTGCTCTGAATTTATGCTCAAACCAAGTTACGTAGAACTTAGACAAAATATCGTTGAAAAAAACTGTAAAAACGAATTTAGAAATTTAATTAGAATATTGATTTGCTTTAATTTCATTTTGCAATTTAGTTTTGAGTAAGATTAGCAGTATCCTCCGTATCTGATATTAAATTTTCTTTATAATTTTCTGAGCCTATTCTGTTTTGTTGTAAGCTAGAATATTACAAAATTTACTTTTTCTCTGTAATTCTTCAACTTGACTTTTGTAACTGTGCAATGAGTGCAGCAATTTATCCTAAAATATTTATGCATGTTTTTGAGAAATTACATATTTATTTTTAATTTGAACAGAAGCGTTTGTTTAGTATTAAAGTAATTTTTCACCTAATAATTCAATTATCGTGTTAAAGTTCTACGTTTATTGAAATTTTGTATTGGAGGAAATTGGAGAATGGATGCTATTGCTAGTTTTAAGAAATTTCGTTGTTATTTTACGTTATTTTTGAATTAGACAGTTGAAACTCAAGACTGAATTAACGTTTGTAATAAAATTTGCTTTTGTTATCACACATCCGACTGTCTGTATGTCGCAATGTGAAACGATGAACTGTTAATTTTTAACGAAAAATCGCTCCAGTCAATTTTGTGTGCTTTAAAATTGCTAATTACGTTTTAAATCTTCCAAAATATTTGCAGTTCGAAATCTGCTTATGATAAAGTTACTTTACTAAATATGGTTTGCAAAACAGCCAATGTTTAAAAATGTACTCATAGTTAAGAAATAGTGTAGATTTATAAACTTTCCGGGTTGTGATTTAATCCATACAGAGTAGTGGTTTGAATGTTGTGTTCAATTATTTGACATTTTTCTTTTCTTTTTTTAGAAAATCAAACCGTCGATCTCTATTGCAAACTCGTTATTGAGATTTAAATCTTCTTTAAAATTTACTTTTGTTAAATTAAATTTTGCGTCGTTGTTGAAGGAAAGAGAATTTCTTTGACACTCAGCGCAGTTGTCTTTGTTTTAAACGTATAATGGTAATGGTCAACTGTGTTAACGGTTTGGACTATTACGTAAAATCAATTTTCTATTCAACTATTAATGCAGTGGTGTTGCAAATTTGAAATTCATTGAATTTTAGTGTGGTACCGTAATTAATGATTTTTGTGCTTTTGTGGAAGCTATTTTTAAAGGACTAAAAATTTTGTGGCAATAAATTTAAACAATATATTTTATTTTGTTAAAGGGCGGCATCGATAACAAAAGTATTAACATTTAAAACGCCTTTCAAAATAATTTTAAAGTGACAGTCTGATGGAAAAAACCTGTCAACATGTGAACACATTGTCAAACTTACGAATTTGTTAAAAGTTTAAAATTTGCTGTGCTGTAAGCCGGTTGTTGAGTGATTGTTAATTTGTTATTGTTTACATATGCATTGCTTAAATTTATGATCAAAATGTAATTTTTCAGTGGAACTTAACATTTACATTTTATCACCTGAGTATGACGCTATGAAGAAAAGTTGAGGAGTGTGTTAAGCAATTTTTGTACTACTGTACTCGGTTTCTTGAAGTTATTTTTGAATTTCTATTTTACCCGTGTCTCGATTTTTTATTTTAATCTTGACACGCTGAGAAAAATTTTAGACTTTAGCCCGTGTTAGCTTCTCCTACATTTTCAATTTAATTACGAAAAAAAATTACGGTACCGGTAATCTTCATTAATAAATAAAAATATTTTGTTCAAATTTCAGTGAGATGATGTTGTTTTCTAATATCATGTTTTCTGAAGCTAAAACAATGGAATTTTTATGATTTTTTTAATATAATTATGGATTGTCATGTTCGTGATAAATATATGACGGAAGAAATTTTTTTTCTTAAATATTACTCCTTATCAAATAATTTATTTACGAAACAAAAATTCCGGTTTGCAATTGTTACTCGTCTCTCTCTCTCGAGTTATTACACGGTACTGTACATTATTATTGTTTACGAATTTAAATTTACCCTGTTATTTACTTGCATGTTGAGTTTATTATGTTGAGTCGTAGATAAAAACTTAAAATTGTATTGCTTAAAATTTTTTTGTGTTATTGTTAATAAATTTCAGTGGTATTGCCAGGAGCAAATTTTAATTTTGACAAAGAAATGTTGATAACTTGTATAAAACCCGTTTAAACACGTTGTCTAATGCATCGTGAATACGTTTAATTGTCGCCCCTCCATTAATCTAAGTTATATTTGTACTTTGTAACATCTGATTTTGTGAGGTGAAATGAACTATTTGTACACACTGTGGAATTATAGGAACATAGTCAAATACAATACCGCATAATTTATTGTATTTTAATGCTTAATTTTAATTTGCAAATTTGGTTACAGGTACTTGTTGTTTCAAGTCAAATAACGAAGTACTTTAACTGAAATGTCAGAATTTGTTATCCATTAAATTTGCTACGTATGTTGACAATATTAGATTTAAACAAATTGAAATTATTACACTGAAGTTATTAATTATTAATGCTTAATTGGTTTTTGGTATTCAATGTTGACACAAACATTTGTCGATAACATTTATAAATGGTGGTTCAAAACTGCAAAGAGGGGTTGTTGAGATCTCAGGTTGGATACAACTATATAATTTATTGACATTAATAAGCAGTAATAAGCACTGGAAATTTGTCTTATTTAAGCGTTTGTACATTATTGTTCGTAGCATGTCATAACGAAATAATTTTTTGTTGGTAAACTTACTAAATGTGCAAACTGCTAAAAAAATGAACCAAAAAATAAAAATAAACATCATTTCTACACAGCAGCACACATAAGCACAAATCAAATACCAAACATAAATGCGGAGGGATGTTTCACGTACAAAACTGAATTACATAAAACTAAACGAAATATCGTTGTACAAAACATTGTAAAAACCAATTTTGGTGTTTGTTAAAATTTGTTAGTTATTTTCATCTTGCAACTTAATTAATCTTGCACAGACGTAGACTTAAATTTGAAATATAAAAATTTTTTATTGTTTTTTTTCTGTGATTAATGTGAACTTTTGTAATCTGAATGAATACAAAGTTCTATTTTTTGGCCAAAATTTATCAATATGATTCTTGTAACCGTACAGTGGGTGCAGCACATTTTGCAATGTAATTAAGTTAGTTAACGCGAGAATAATAATTAACAAGGTAAATATTATTTGCAATTTTTAATATTTCGCTCGCCTAAATTCTATAAAGTTGATCGAATGGATTTGATTCATTATATTTGCTAGTAACCAAAGTTGCTGTCTAGTATTGTAGCAAATTTAATTTAAACAACCACGTTTATTGACAATTTGAAATTTTGTTATTTTCGAAATTTGAGAAAATTTTGAGTTTGCGAAGTTTTGAAATTACTCCGTTGCGAAATAATTCTCAACAGACCAGCAATACGGTCATTTCTTATAGGCAATTTTGATTACTTGAAAAAATTGTATTTTTTTATTTAAGATTTGATAAATTATTTGCAACTCTCATTATCCTTTTTATGTCACTTATACTCAAATTTATGGAAAGTGGAGAATTATTTGAAAATGAAGTGACCTTCACTTTTAATGACCTAACCGCTAGTGATGTGAATTTAAAAATATTTTGAAATTGTAAAGGTTAATCCTCTGAACTGGATTATTTTTCAATGAGAAGTTTGTAATGACGTTGGGGATTTTAATTTCTGATGCACAAATGATTAGTTTTAATGAGCATTAAATTCAGTTGGAGTTGTGAAATTTTTGTAATATTCTATTTTCTACACGACTGAATTTCTTAGATCTAGATACCGTATTTATAAATTTCAAAGATTTGTACAATTCAACTATTTGATTTTTGCATTAATTTTCTAATTTGAAAATTTTCTATTCAAGTCCTTTCCTCCGTGTAGTTCTCGATTATACCGTTGTCTTGTGATTAATTTTTCAGTAGTGACTGTGGAAAGTTTGAGACGAAGAGGGATTTTGATGAGTCGTTTGTTTTATTCGATGAACGAAATTGTTAACATTTCTACAAATTACAAATGAGTAATTTGAGGTAACGCTTCGTGTTCTCGATCGACGCCATTATTTTTATTTTGTCAGTTAAATTTCCTTTTGAGTTACTCGGTGTAGATTAATTACATCTTGAATTTTCACAACGTCATAGAAATCTATACCGATGTTATTAGTTAACAGCGTTTTCTTAGATTTCGAGCAAAGAAAATTTCTATTTCGAATTTTTCTGCCGCCATTTTTAATTTCGCCATTTTAGTATTCCTTTTTAATACATTTATTTGCTTTGTGCCTTGTCATTTATTGCTTGGATTTAAGTAATTTCAATTGTAAAATCAAGTTTAAGTCCAGATTTTTTCACATATATTGTATTTATGTACTAATTTGCAACTTTAGTAGTTGAAGTAACTTAAATGAATAATTTTTAGAAGAAAATATTTCCTTTTGAAAATGTTTATTAACTGTCCAACTATTTTGTGATGTATCAGCAAAATAATTCGCTAATTTTTTTCTAAAGCTCAAACATTTTTACATTAGCTGCATTCAATTTCATTAAGTTAAGATGAATTAAACAACTTACCATTAAGTTAAGTCACCTTATGTGACTTATGATTGAACGCCATTATAACGATTTACATTAGGTAATTCAGTAAAGTTTACATCACGTGACAATTAATGGCCATTAACAACTGATCAAATAAAAAAATGACTTCCCCAAAAAATACCCACCCATCGCTGATTTAATGAATTGTAATTGCTTTTATAACAATAAAATTTCCCAGTTTAATTTTTTCCAAAAATAATTTTGTCACCATGTGCAATTTTTTAAATACAGTACGTTGAGATCTTTTGCTCAAATTGCCTTAGTTTCATCAGCCTACACATTTT
>JAQIWS010001556.1:0-10868 GCA_034696085.1 Stigmatogaster subterranea | reverse complement strand
TGTAATGGGAGAAATTTGACTTTGGCGGTGTGAATTTAATTTATTTGTAGTTTGTCTTCTTGCAATTTATATTATTTTAAACCGCCAGTTGGCGAAGCAGTTAATAATGGCAATTTGGGATAAACTATCTCCCTATTGCTAATGTTTCTTATGGCAAACAACATTCAAAGAGGTTGAATTTTGCTTTCTAGAATGGATCATGCACTTTGAAAGCGCAGTTATATTTCCCTCCATTTCTTTCCTGTTGTTTCCATTATGCTTAGGTTCTCTTTCCACTCGAATTAAATTTGAGTTTATTATTTCAAGTATCACTGACAAAATAAATTAAAAATAAGTGTGTGAAATGTCCAATGGGTGATGGTCGTGCAATCAAAATCCTGCAGGATTTTGTTCCTGCAGGACCGTTACAGCAGAAAATTCCTGCAGCTTCCTTCACCAAATTCCTGCAGGAGGACTGCAGCACGTCTTGCAGGAAATAATCCTGCAGGGCTTGCAGGATGCTGCAGGCACGTTTTTACAAGGGAGTGCTAATTTATTTGTATTAATTCTACTGCAGTACGTAACGTTGTGGATTGAAATTATTCATTTTATTCAACTTTTGCTTGGTTTATATTGTCGTTGTGGGTTATCAAAATTTATTTGATTTATGTTGCCATTTTCAAGTACTGTATACAAATTCAAAAATAAGACACAAATTTAGTGGTGTACAATTTCATTTTCTGGGATTAACCCGTTATACCATGCAGTCGAATTTTTGTGTTTAACTTTACTGCAAGAAAAATTAGCATAGTTTTGACTTGTTGTAAAAGTTAAAGGATAATTTAGGGAAGTTTCCGGTGTTGGTAATTTGGTTGTTGATGCAAAATTACAACAGTTAGTTTTAGTCACCAGCAACAAACTGTTTGAAATCAATGCAATCAACGATACGAAAAATTTAATTTTTAGAATTTTGCACTTATTTGAACAAATTTCAATGGTAATATCCATTTTTACAAACCACGTAACATTGACATTTATAACGTTTATCAAAATATTCGAATTTGCAAATTTTGTGGTCGTAAGAAACGTTTAATTGGTGATTTTTTTGGGCGTTATGCGCACTGTAAAAAGTACAAAAAACAACTTTTATTTTCACAAGTAACATTTAACCATTGTAAGTTAATAGTAAAGTTAATTTTGTCTTTGATACTTATTTTCACGGTAACGTAGATTAATAGCGTTGTTTGACTAAAATATACTATAGTTCCTGCAATAAGAAACAATAATTTTAACGTTTGTTTTTGAAATATTAGACCGGTATTGCATACCTAGGCTGAAGATTTCGATATATCAGGAATTACTTGCTGATGATGTTGAAATCAGGCATGATTATTAATTATTTTTCGAACTAGAAACAAATGTAAGTTACCGACCACACTTGGCTGGATTGAAATTTTGATAATTTATCGTTTGAATGTAATCTGAATAGAAATGAGCGATGGTTTAAGTTTAATTCAGACTTATTTCAATTTGGAGTTAGATTTTTAAATATTTTTGTTTTAATTGGAATATTATATTTTTATTCAGTGAATTTAATTTGTAAATCAGGGTGAAACCAACGTGAAAGTAAAGGTGACATATTGAAAGTAAATAAAATCACGTTTGCGTAACATAAAATAATTTAATTTTCTTGAAAATTGATTTTTTTTTACGAGGCGTTTCAGTTGAAAGTCAAGAAAATATTTCACAAATTTCGAGTTACACGATTTTTAAAAAGTATACTTTTACAATATTTTTGTAATTAGACAACAGATATTCATCATCTTGCCAATTCGGCCAATACATTTTCCTTAGGTGCTACTAAGGACATTTTTATCTCGATGTAACTCAAAATTTCTGAAATATTTTCTTGACTTTCAACTGAAACGCCTCGTAAATAATGTTTATTTTAGTGTTACAATAGTTTTTTAACGAATACTGTCTACGTAGATTTTGATCCATTCCACGTTTAATGGGATCAACCACTACTCGTGGTTGATCCTGTCCTGTTTAATTTTCGTTTAGTTCCTGCGTTAAAATTATCGTTGTTCCATTTGCGAGTTGATAATTATTTTTCGAACTAGAAACAAATGTAAGTTACCGACCACACTTGGCTGGATTGAAATTTTGATAATTTATCGTTTGAATTTGATCATTGTGTTTTACGGTATTGCAATTTTTACTTAAGATAATTTGATAAAAATTTTATTCTTGAGGGTCTTGGTCTTGTTGTAATTTTAAGATAAATCCACTATTTTTGGATAAATGTCGACTTTTTAAAATTTTTGTGTTATCGGAGTTAGGGTATCCAAAATAATCGGATTTTTTAAAAACCCGATTATCCGAATATATAGTGAAGATAACACGAGTATCCGAGTACTCGGCACCCGAGTACTTGAAAATTAAATTGCTATGTACAAGTAAAAAAAAAACACAAAAATTGCACACTTTTACTTATGAAATAATATTTAAGAAATACAAGTGCACTTAATGTCTGCATTTTTAAATTATTGTTGGAATAAAATGTGTAGCAGTTGAAAATACCCTTTCACAAGTTGTTCAAGTAGGTCGAATTGTTAGTAAGGCTTGATACAGTTTTCCATGTTGTTGTCCTCTGTTTCCATGACTAGCTTCAATCAATTTCATCTCTTTCTGTATTAACAACGACGAATTTTTTGTGTGTGTAGCAATAAGAGATTGTATTGTTTTTTGGAGCTCATCATAGTCTGAAGTACGGTCAGTATTAATTGAACAGCTTGCATTTTGTGTAGATGATACTTCTTCATTTCCGTAATCATCTTCATCATCTAGTTATTGTAATTATGACTTCAAACAGTAGTGTGCAGAACCATTAGTGTGCCAACTTATTTACACGTTATTGTACAATGCATGTATAGCTACTGCACCACGTGAACCAATCCGAGAACAATGGAAGTTTATCAAGATATGGAATATAGCCACCGATTACTCGGATAAAATACACCCGAGTACGCGAGTACTCGTAAATTGCTAGAAATTTACGATTATACGAGTACTCGCTATTCGGACTTGGATACCCTAAGAGTGACTACTTGTAGTTTTGTAAATATTAACGATTTTAGTGTACTGTATTTAGAAAATATTACAAAAATTAAATTTCGTAGCCTTGGTGAAAAAAAAAAAAGGTGCTATGTCTGAAAATAGCTTGATTTTAGATAGGTCAAATTCAAATTTGTACTAGCTAGATTTTTTTAAAATTTAGCTCTTAAGTTAATAATGTGACATGTTTGAGTTTTATGAGATTGTTCGTGAACGTTTTGTTACAATCTTCTAATTCTTTCTTAAATTTTCACTCAACGTCAACATTTAACTTTCAAGTGCTGTATGTCACTGCTGGTCTAATTTCAGTTTACAACTAACGAAAAATAGCATTCAGTATAATATTCTGCTTCTAAATTATACATTTTAGAATTTCATTTCGAATGCAGTGAAAATATTTTTCAATTACGTAAATTCGTCTGATTTTTGTATACAATTTAATAAGCTCCGTAAATTTTTTTTTATTTTCGTTACCTATAAAAGTACTGTAAAAGTAGCGTTTGAGCTACATTTTAGTCATGTTGTAATAATTTTTACGAGTTTTGCGTTTGTCTGGTTTGAACCTGAACTTTCTACAGGTTTTTGGTTGCTTGCTTCGCTTAACTTTGCGTTGAATATTTAACGAGGTGTTAAGTCTTAATTTGTAAAACATATCTGGGTTATTTGAAGCGAGCTTTTGGACTTGGTTTTTCTACTTTTCAGGTTAATAATTGAAGTGTTTGCAGCGTATTTGTTAATTAATTTTGTTGTATAATAATTTATTTATTAATTTGTTTTATCAATATTTTGTAGTTACTTGCAACTAGTTTTAAGTATATACCTCTTGGGGGTCTTGAATTTTCTGGAATGAATTGAAGGCTGAATGCTTTTGAGTATTTTTCATTATTCTATGATTGTAGTATAAAAAATTTCTTCATGTAACGACTCTTTGCACGAAAAAGTCTTGAGACACACAAAGCGCGTGGCGGAAGATTGATTGGTCATTCGATCTCTCGTTATTTTCACACCCCGTACGGACATTCCAATTTCTAAGCGCAGATCTAACCTACGTTTGTTACGACATTGTTTATAATGTTTGTGCAAAAGTTATTCCTTCAGGATGCGTTTGCCATATCACTCTGTTTCTGTTTTTTTCGAAAATTTTACGGCGGATGGCATTATTTTTCATTCTGAAATAAAAATCGTATTTCACTGTCTGAAATTTCGGCGTGAGCTGCATTACCGTATTTGCTTTTTGCGTAAGGAACACGATTTTGTAATAAGTTCAGTGGTTGCATTGAGTTTGAGAAATTTGTGTTTGGGTAATCTAAAGTTTTATTACTTTAGTTGTAAACTTACAAGTGTAAGAAAAGCGAGACCGATTCACTTTATGGAAATAGGATCCTCTAGTACCGTTAAATGACTCCCGGTATTGATTTTTTTATAATTTTAAAAAATGCACACGTTATAAACGTGACTTTTCTTCCGGTTAATGTTCGCGTTGTACTTAATTGATACAGTATGTTGGACTTCGTTGAGCAAACCTTTACAGTAATTTTGTTTCATGAAGGTACAATATTTTCACTCTAATTCGAATTATTTTCCAAATACAAGTATTTTCTTCCCGTCTCACTTATTATGAATATTATTTTACAGTGGTATTAAATATTTTTAATATACAGTATATCGCAATATTTAAAATATTTATTAGAATCTTGGACACTAAATCTTAGTGATGTCTCTTGAATTTAATTTACTATTGACGTCGTCTATGGGGCAGTGTACAAATGTAATAACTATCACTAATTCCATTTTCAAATTAGATTTGTTATACAGGGTCTAATGTGAATTTTGTAATTTTTTCGGTAATTTTATGAAAACGGTGGTACGATCAATGTTATACTCGCTTCAGACAAAATTTGGTAGACCGACAATTTAACTTGAATAATTTTTTACGCAAATCGTTGTGTATCCTTACGTATTAACCAGATGCTATTTTACAATGCAATTGCAATTAACGTTTTAAATTTTAATATTTGTAATACCGTTTTAGACATCCTTTTCTAATCACCAAAATTATTTTGATCAATACAACAATTTTCGCGCTAAGTTTAAAAAAAAAATTTTAGTTGACGATTTCTTTTACATACGATTGAATTTTACCCCAAATTGCATTTTTATGAAAACTGCCGATAAATATTTGGTAATATAAGCAGTTTTCATTCTGTGCAAAGTACTTGAGGTTCAGTGGGTGGTTGAAAGAAAAAAGTCACTTCACCAAGGAACAATTAGTAAAAATATTTATTTCATGTCAAAACATGAAACCACGTACCCGGTTTATGTGTGTTTAGCACTAAAATTACTTAAAAACGAGGGGTATACTTGATATAACTGTGTTATTTTTCTAATACTGGTCACTCGTTGAATAAATTCTGCGAGTACTTAGTGATTTGTGTATTTTCGGCGTTGTTATTCACGACAAAAATTGTGATGGTTTCATGTTTTTGAATGATTGACTAGTTTTTGTTTAAATTGAAGATTAAAATTGTAAATTGAGATGTTAAATCTAATTTGGGATCTTAAATTGAAGATTAGGATGTTAACGTTATTAATGTTTAAAAATTTAGGGTTTATTTAATTTCCAAATACACCCGTTCTTTCGGGTGATCATGTAGTATTGTAGTAGACATTGCAATGTTACGCAACGTTGACAGCATGTTTGGTGTTTTGATGTTGTGGACAGACTTTTGTGTTTTCCTTATCAATGATTTTATAGTTGCTATATTCAACGAATGAAAATCATACTTTAATGGTGTGGCGTAGGTGTTGCAACTGAATTATTGAAACAATTTAGAATTTTTGTTCAATTAGTTTCAGTAATTTACTGGGATTGATAAAATTAATAACTAGGTGGAACAATGTTCTGTAGTATTTTAGCATCAGTTTATTTTGCCATATTTTTGCAGAAAAATATTCCACGAAATTAGAGAATTGTCAGTTTCAAATATCTGCAGTTGCAAAATTTTCAGTTTTTCGTCAGTTTTGGCTTTTGGCCCAATTTGTTGAAAAAAAACCTACATTATTGCAATTTTATGTGTGTTAAAATTGAAATACCGTAATTTTCGTATGTTTACTACCCGTCTTTTCAGTTACTGAATTAAAACGTTGCTGCTTTACCCAGACTGTTGTAAAGTCGAAAATTTTTATATTTATTTCATATTCAATATTAAATTTAATTTTTTAAGGGTGCACAATTTTTTTGCATAGAATAGAAGTCGATGCCATACTCGGTTCTGGGAATCTTATGCGGAAAGCGTGTCCCATAGTCATAGAACTGGGTTGAAAATATTTCTCATTAATGTGGTATTTTTTTTTATTTGTCAACTGTATTTTCTGATTTGTAGTTTGTACTCCTGGGGCCTGATTTTCAAAGCTGCCTTAACGCTTAACGACGTCGTTACCAATTTTTTTCCATGGTAAAGAATAGGCGTAAAGACGTCTTAATTTTACGGCACCTTCGAAAATCAGGCCCCTCAACAAAACCGACTAACCAATTGACCAATATATATTGCTTAAGAAAAAAGAATTAATTGTTAGCAGGATAAAAAAAAGAATTTTCGGTAGTTGTAATGGAAAAGTAACGAAAATTGCATTACGTTAACAGTAACTGCGTAACATTGCAATACTTGAAAGTAATGGTATAACTGACCGTAACGCGTTACTTTTTATGATAAGGGGACAGCAACACTGTCGACTCATTTTATTACTGTATTTCCACAATTTTTTGTTTGGTTCTCCCAAAGTCCCAACTAATATTTTTGGATTTCACAACTTAAAATTTACTTGCATAACAGACTTACAACCGTGCATTATAATCCATTTTTGTAAAGTTATTGAGGTTTATGTAGCGAGTGAACTAGCAATTATTAATTACTCCGTTTGTTTTTTTATTTTCTTATTTCTTCCATATATTGCGAAACAAGTAACATGAAATCACAATCTAGTTCATTTTGAGTACACCACGCTTTGGTGCGTCCCGCAATCTGCCACTACGTGAATAACTGAAAAAAAATTAAATAATAATATTTAAAAATAATGCAAATGTTCAAAAAAACAAAATGGTCGCCTGGTTGACCTTTCATAAATTGTTGACGTATTTGAAAAGTCTTGCCTGGCTGTTTTTCGCGAAATAACGTGTCTTTGAATTTTAACGTCGACAGCACAACCAACATATCATACAAGTAATTATGATTTTGGGCAATTAATAAAGATTTCGCCATTCTAGAATCACACGGTATTGTAGTCATTTCTTTTCCTACAGCCGTAATTTTTCCCACTTTTGTCGCGCCAACGTAATCTCAATATGCTAATCCAGCTATCCACAAAAAAATTACAATCCAAATTTATTAATTAATGTTCAGGTACTGCCTTCGATTTACATCAAACTAAATTTATTAACGCCGTGCCAGAGGATGCTCTGGTAAATTCAATCAATGTTTTGTTGCGCTAATAAGAGAAAAGGCGTCGTCAAATCACGAGATTCGATTTCTGGCAAATCATTTTCTCATTGTATTTTGGTAGGTGCCAATTGAAAATAATCTAAAGCAAAGTCCATTTTCAAAATGGCCTGCCTGGCGAGCCCATCGATTACATGACTCTTAAACGATTTAAAAATATTAATGAATTTCGTAAAATTTTAGATCTTAAGTGCATCTCACCTTGGAATTGTTTTCTATGTAAACACATTCAAGGTTTTAACGAATTTTGCGATATAACGAATTAAAATTTTTGATTGGTTGGTTGCCCTATTCTCCCCATGTAAAAAAATTTCGCTATAACAATATGCATTTCTAGAATTACCTACCGTACCGTATGTGCTCTAAGATTGTCATTATTTTTCTATTTTGAGCTTATTGGCTCTTACTCCGCCGTTTTTTACGGAAGTAAATCTTTTTACTGTTTGATTTGTCCCTTTCTGTTTTTGTGTGTCGCCCGATGACTTCGATGTTTGGGTGACGTTAAACTTCCATTACTCTCTACTTTCACGTAGCATCGAATTTAAAAGTTAAAAGTTTTGTGTGTAAAGAAAATAAATTTGAGAGATAGTTGGGGACACAGTATATATAGGGTGAAGAATAATAAGACATATTGCCTGAGAATTTTTGTTTGGTGTTACCACTGGCACACCAGATACAATTCTTAAATCTCACAGCCTGTACCAAACAGTTGCTGTAGATGTTGATTTTCAATAGCTGGGATCAATTTTTCTTTTGTAATTGTGAGTGTTGATGTCAATTTGCTTCCAGTTATCAAACTTTCAATGCAGTTTTTTCTCTTTTGCTAGCATTTTTTGGAGTTCCAGATTGATTTCTGGGATTATTTTGCTACTACTAACTGTACAGATTAGTTGTAAACATCATAACACACCCTGATATTAACCAGTTTAAATTGTCAACAGTTTCTGTCAGCATTCTTGCAAATTGTCTCGGGAGAAAGATAATGCAGCTGTACATTGTATACATGAACACCTGATGGTTAAAATTATTATTTAACATGTTTAAGTTACTTACTACATGCAAAAAAGATCAGAATCGGGTCATATTTGCGGAAATTTTGTCATTTTCACTAGTGTCCTTAAAAGTTTAAGGACGTTTTAAAAATGGTCCAAAGGTTTGAGTTTTTTTAACCATAGATTGTGTAAATACTATTTAACTTACAGAGTGAAATAAGTAGTGAAAATTAAAGATAAAACACTGTACTTTTCAAATATGTAAACGGATAAGTGCTAAAATTAATTGTTGCGTTGGCAATCTCATTTAAAAATGACTTTTCAGTTTTTTTTGCAGTGTCATTAAACTTTTGATTTTGAGCTGTAGACTTTACTTTGCAAAACTGACAACAAATGGCGACATTTCACGTACGAGCGAAGCTCGAGGAGTGAGATTGGCTGATTGTTCTGTAAGGATGAATCGAGTTCGAATATTCTTAGTAAGTTTTATTTAGAACTTGAAACAGTGAATTTTAACTGATGGAGAACGATAAAGTACCAGTGGATCGAAAGATTTGTACGTTTATTTGAAAATTTGACAATCAAATGTGGCTTTTTTAATTCTAAAAATGATTGAAATGGCGACAGTTCCATGTCGCCATTTTCATCTTAAGGCCTATAGCAAGTTTTTGTTGACATTCTTCAATTCAAATATCCACTTTCGGTGAATTTTTGGTTTGTATACTTTGTTTTGTTGTCGTTTTATGCAAGATGATTTGTTTTCTACATAGAAATACAGAAATTTTTGAATATTTAATTGAAAACTTGAAATTTTAATGTTGATAAATTTTTGAATATGCGGATGCATATCTTTAGTACAAATGCCAATTTATCAAATGATGACTTTAATGCATTTATTTAATAAATTGGATTTTCGGTGCATTTTAAATCTGCATACAATGTCTAATCGAAGTTCACTTTTGTCGGGTAAAATTTCGGCGTTGTAAAATAAAAAGCTCACAATTTTAGTAGTTAAGATTTAAAATTAATTTTATTTGCATCTGGTTCATTATGCGAGTTTGACGTTTGAGGCAGTTAGATTTTCTTAAATTCAATTTCTGGATTTCTAGCTGCCTCTATAACTAAGGGGTGAGAATGTAGTCTGTGGTGCAAAAATTATAACAGTTGCTGTTTCAGTGCCTATTTATATTTTGCCGTACGTACTATTTTCAATTTTCTTAACAATTTGCTAATTTTTACGTGAACGTTAAAATGTTGATGTTGAATGAAAATGTGGCGCTGGATTTAGACAAAATTAACGTACAGATAGGGCACATTTATGCTACATTCGTAATGAAATGCTAAACTTTAGTACTCTAAGATTTTCTTGGATTTTTGTATAAGATAAATGTTAATTCCGTCATAAATTTGAAATTTAGTTTGAAAATTTTTTATTCTGTAAATGAACCCTTATTTTTTTCTTACAAGAAATTTATTATGTTTATTTTAAATAAAGATTCTGTCACTTTCCCCTATGTTTGTAATTTTCTATTATTGTAGTCAATCTACGGCGTTGACACAATCTGAGCAGAATTGTGTTGGTGTCGAAAATGAACACTTAAGATTTATTTGGTTTACTGATTTTGCTAATTTGCAAATAGTTGTTCTATTTACTTTTTTATAAATTACACGCCGCTGAAAATGGAAATATCCAAAGTAGTTTGTTTTATTTATTATTTTATTTGCTAGTCAAGAGGAAAACGAAGTTGTTATATCCATTCAAAGTGAAATTTAAGAGTCTGAAATTCAAACTTAAAATTTTTACTGTATTGTACGGAGTAGATGATCAAAATTTTAATTTTTATTATTCTTAAACTCGGTGCAACAAAAATAAAAATATAGTTATTTTACTGCTTTGTGACATGTCATGGATAGAAATATAGATGAATTTTGGAAAAACAGCCAACTTGCTATAAAACTGGATTGTTTTTACTTACTGCAATTTTGTCCATTGTGAACTTGTTGAGATATATTTTTTCATGTTAATAAATTTAATGCAATTGCCACGAAATTTATCATTGTGATAATAATTATACTCTGTACCGTATGGTTACGAATCTTCTTTTGTCGTATATAAATGCAGTTTTATTGCAATTTATTAAACTTGGTAATAACGTTCTTGTTGAAAACTCCCTTATAAAAACGTGCCTGCAGCATCCTGCAAGGCTTGCAGGATTAATTCCTGCAAGACGTGCTGCAGGAATCCTGCAGGAATTTGGTGAAGTAAGCTGCAGGAAATTCTTGC
>JAQIWS010001555.1:0-10868 GCA_034696085.1 Stigmatogaster subterranea | reverse complement strand
GCAGGTTACTAGCACAAATTAGTTTGAAATTAGTTGGTGCAGTACTTATGGTAATATTTATATTCCAGTTTACCGTTTATGAAAATACCCAATAGATCACCCTGCGAATCGTCTGTTACTACAAAAGGAGTCATAGATGAGCACTTAGACACGTTTCTGTGTACCGATCCAGTGCGCGATTGCGCGTGTAAACCTCAATGTAACGAACGCTTATACACCTTTACCCACGTTTTTTCAAAAATAATTGGATCATTTACTCAAATTACATTCGGCCAACAAACACAATTTTGCGAGATTTTGAAAGAACAATTTTCATTTCCCATTGAAAAATTATTTTGTGACATTGGTTCAAATTTGGGTATTTTCACCGGCATTTCCTTACTGACAACATTTCAACTACTTATCAAATCAAAGATTTTTCTTAAACGCCGTGAATAATTAATATTGTTGTATGGTTCTTGTAAACTACCGTATAAAATGTCGAAATTTTAATCCCGCGTAACAGAACGATGATTTTAAATTAGAATTCACTTTTTGAAAAATGGTTTATAAATTCGCATCGCAACGAGTAAAAGAACAGTTTGTTCTTGATCTTTGTAATAAAAATTCTCACAAATTAATTTAAAATTGACGAATCATAATTTAATTTATTTTGTGGATTTTTCGACTTTTATTCACTTTTAAAGTAGATTGCAAAAACAACTAGTTTTGTTTTCTTCAAATCCACTAATTTTTCTGTGTAATAAATAATTCTTACAGCAATGTTAATTATTGAAGAATTATTTAAAAAAAAAATAAATAGAATCACTAAACGGTGTGGTGAATAAATAAAATTCGCTTGGATATACCCTGATTTAGGAACGTTACAAAATTATCAGTGATTCTCCTAATAGTACGGAGTGAACATTGTTGTTACTCTTAGAGTAACAACAAACATCGCCAGTGGAAATTGCTAAATTTTACGCGAATCAATCATCTACAGAAACAAGCATAAAGGTCTCAACCCTTGTGCTTACGACTAAAATAATTCCTGAATCTACAGTTACACTTCCCAACACTTCCAACAAAGATGGAAAATACTACGAGTATTTTTTGTATTTTTTTAAACCCCCAACAGTGTCGTAAATTAGTCTGATATTTAAAATGCAAAAATATCAACTTTACAAATTTTACAATGTGTTCACTGGGCCCACTTCAAAACCCATTGATTAACCACGTTACCACAACAACTAAAATACTCACATTGGTGATGTACGGTGAGGGAAGGGGGATAAAATTCCGTTATAACGAACAGATTTTGATATTTTATTAGTTTTAAGCAAAAGACAATAAAAAATTCTAACAAATCTTAGGCAAGAAAAAAAGAAGATGCATACAACAACTCATTCTAGTCGCAATCTCGTTAAAACGAATTTCAAGTGCTGTGTTACTGTACAATACTTGTAATTTCGAATAACGACCGTTTAAATTCCACGTTAGTAAAATTCAAATATTACATTCTCAGATGAATAACGAGAACAGTATTTAATAATGTATGTCGCACAGTATAGAAGACTCGATTTACGGTAATTTAATTTAGAGATGATTGAACAAATTTTAAAATTCGTGTACAACAGTCGGTTTTCAATTGAACAAAATTTTATTCAAAGTTTCAGTAAAATTTTGTTCAATCTTGTTTAAGTCATTAAACAGCGTCATGTGCAGTAGAAATTAGTTAAGCTCGGAAACAAACCTAAAAAGACAATATTACTGGTATTTACAAAATTTGCAATTTAATGCAACAATCAATCTCACCTACACTTGTGCTTATCGATCAAAAAATCAGCAAAATAAAAACCAATGTTAAAGAGTTCTTAAAATAACAATATCAGTGAAAGTTAAATACGGGTAAATTAAATCTTGCACACCAATAAGAGGTCGAATAAACGAAACATTTAAACGCCCTTTACAAAATTTGCATAAATAGTATCTGCTATACAGTACAAATGTTTAAAAATTGTCAAATTATCGGCTAAATTAGTTCGAGGAAGCTGTAATACGGTAAACAATTAAATCCTGTCTTATGTTGCGTATTATAAACAATTCAGCACAAAAATAAAATTTAGGCTTAAATCGAATTGTTTAACATTAGTTAAATTCTGTAACTTTCATTTAAGGTATCCAACACATGTAAAACGGTTTTTTTTACACAATTTTCACTATAAAGTACTAAAAGATCAACTTACTTCAATTAAATTTCAACGTTCGCGAGACAAAAGCATCATGCAGCAAAGGCGTCCGCATCAACCGCCATCATTTCGAGTTGACGTCACAATTCACGTGACATCGCGTGATTCGGAAAAAGTCACACGCATGGGGTGTTGCGTCACAAATATTCAATTAAAAATACCGTTGATAAAAACGTTAATCGCGTCATGTTATTTCTCAATTTTTTGACTCAGTAATTTCCAACGGTTCTCCAAACACAATTTCTAATTTTACTTGATCAATGCAAAATTGACTAAATTCAAAAATAGACATAGAAAATTTACAAAATTAAGTACTGTATTGGGTTTAGCATTTCGCTCAATATCTGGAATCATTATGAACATCAAAAATCATTGCAGACTCACGCAATATTCTTCGAAAATTAACAAATTTATGTTAAATTAAAATACAATCTACGATAATTTTCAACGCAACTAGTTTACTTTGAACAAGTAAAAGAGTTAGACGTAAAGATTGCAGAGTACTTCATAGACTAAAACAAATATTTAATCACTTTAAATAAAATATAACACAGTACAGTGCAGTTTGACGTGGTAGCGGGTACGATAAAAATAGAAGTCAAGTTTCACACTTTTCCACGTATTAACTGTAATTCAACAACACATTTAGTTTTAAATTTCGACCAAATGCATCTAATTTTAATAGAAGTGAAGTGTTGAACTGCAAGGAAATACTAAGTTACAAAATTCATCACTAAGTCAATATTTATCAAGCCAAATTCTATTCACTTAAACCAAAAATTGTAACTTTTGGAAAGAATCTGGGAGAAAAAAGAATCCGGATAAATCGAAGAAAGAGCTTCAGGATCACGTAAAAATAAATACGGTATACAAATACCAAAATGTGTTACTGTTGTTTTTCAGTGTGCGCTCTCTTATAACTTTGAGAATTATCTACATCAATACTCGATCAGAGTTTTCACTGAGGTCATTTAGGTAATTTACTACATTTGTATATGATATTCACTGAGCAGGCATTAGCTGAGCTTAAAAAATTAATTTCAATGTGGTTAAATTTATTACTAGTAATAACCAGCACAATCTAGTCGAAATATAAAACTCCTCGAAAGCGTATTAGTCGAGATAAACTTTGTGAACTCAATCAATAATCAATGAGTTTCTGTCGAAAAAAAATTGTTTTTCAAAAACAGTCACAGGAAATTGATGTTGGACGTCTTGTAAAAAAGAAAGGTGGAGACTTGTCTATATGAAAATGGTAGAAGCTTTGCAAAGAAAGATCAATTTCTCGGTGACAGTTATTGGAAAAACAGTCACATAACAATTGACCATTTCATTACCTTACGTAAAGCAGCCATAATATCATAGATACACAAATTTCAGTTAGGGGCTAACTAAACGGTTTATTTGACATAGCATCAATTGCAGGTCTGTTGTTAGCACACTGACTGAAAGTTTAATGTAATCATAAACCTAAGTAAAGTTTTAACGACCACGATACCGATATTACGTATGTTAAATTTGATTTTCCACTAATTATTTCTTTGGAACACGGTGAGACCAAATTAAACGTTATGACACAAAAGAAAATTTTCCACTTCCACTCTCATTTGTGTCATCTAGCGCTGGAAACATAACTGTTATTTTCTGGTAGACCACAACTTTGATCACAATACATCGCAGTAGCACAAGATTGACCGCAGTCGCAGTAGTTTGTGTTCTTTTAAGGCACGTGTTTGAAAGTCTATTGATAAAAATAACGCATCATCCACACACTCATTTGCAATCCGGTAAATATAAAGAACTCTAAGCATGGTGTGTTGTGTACTTGTTATTACAATTGCGTGAATATTGCAGTTACATAAACATAAAATGATTCGGAGAAGGTTAATAGAAAAAAAACTGAAAATTGCGCTCAAATATGTAATAAAGGAAAAGAACAACCAACTCTTTTCTGAACTGCACCAAGACCAATCAGACTATTCAAAACCTCATCTTGTTTTTTGGTTAATGACAATTGCCATCTGCGTTTCTTTATTTGCATTTCACACCGGGCAAAGAATTGAGTATTATTTGACCAATCCTAAAGCTGTGGATCTTTTCATTGAAACTCTAGAAATGGATGACTTTCCTGCACTCATGTTGTGTAGTAGTAAATTCGAGGGGGCGATATACGGAATATTAAATCACGGTCTCAAGTTAAAAGATTTTGGTATTATTTGGAAATTAACAAACACAACTGCCGAAATTAAAAAAGCCTACTTCGCAAACGTGAGTTAACACTATTTCTGGCTAATTTTTAACAGATAAGTAATTAAGTAAGACATTACTGTGAATGCTTATCTCAAAAAAACCCACTCAATATTATTTAGTCGGAGTCACAAGAAATATCAGTTGGTCTTTTTGAACATATTACGCATTTACTTTCCATACCCTATTCAAATTGAATTTAATTAGCACAATTCTTCTTTTGCAAATGGCTTGCTTGAGGTGAGACTGCGTGAGTCGCTTCAAATTTGGTGCACTAATACCGTACAGTGCAAAAATGATATGCCTGCATTTTTTAGCGAAACATTTATTTGAAACAGATATTACCGAATTTTACAATCAATGCATCCATCGAAAACATTTTTACTTCGGAAGGAGTCTGCACAAATATATTTGCCGGTAAATATTTTTTCAATACCGGTACTTTAAGGTCATTCTGTCATTGTATTATATTCGTTTCCGAGAGGGCACGGTTAAATGCAAATCAATGATAGTTAATAACACAGTACTCCATTTCTCTTTTCAAAGAAAAATCAATGGTCTTAAATTCACTTTTAAAAACACACATCGTAATCGATGGAAGAGATGAACTTCCATTTCGGGTACGTAATTAATATTACTATAATTCAAGTTAAAAGTTAAGTTAAAGTAATACTAGGTAATATCCCATTGACATTACTTATTTAGTACACTGACTGTACATTTGTTTGTTTGTTTTTCCAGCTGTTCGTAAAGCCTAACGAAACACATCATGTTAGCAACGAAATGAGGGTCGAGCTTGAGTCGCGACCTCATTCGTTACAAGAAATTGCAATCGTATTGGAAAAGGTTAATATATACATTATATATACTGTAAAGTATAATTGGGTCTTAAAATTTCACTTTATTCACATTCTCAATAAGTATTAATTTTTTTACTACCATAGTTGATCGCATACTAACTTATCCCACTTGAGATTAAAAGAATATGAAGATAGTTAATACTTAAAGTAAGAGTCCCTATTTAAAAAAATAAAAATAATAGAAAGTTAACAACATACATACGACTTATTGGGCCTAAGACATAGTCTTATTTTCCCGCGTAATCACTAAGTTCGTACAGGCAAGCTTTATAACGTCACCAATTTTTTTAAACCGTACTACGGAAATAATGAGCTCTGGCCGTAGAAGAATTTTTGCACGTCTTCAATGGAGTGGAAACAGTGAAATCTCAGGTGCTTTTTCATTTTTGAGAAAAAATGGAAATTCCAATGTGCCAAATTAGAACAATATAGCGTAATTGGAAGATTTTTCGACGGAACAAACACGTCTTTGAAACGTTATCGCACCTAATAGACTCAGTAAAGACAATCAAAATGACTGGTTTACTCCAGAGCCCACTTTTTGTACCGAGTGCCTGTGCGAACTTGGTAACTAGGTGAAATATAAAGCTAATATGGAACTGTAGCTGAGGTCCAAGAAATTTTCTGCATGTTGCTAACTTTTTTTTTTAAATAGTGAATCTGACTTTATAATCTACCCTCTTACCACCTACACTGTATTACCGAATATTACGTCAGTAACAATGTAGCACTGGAGTCGGTATAAATCACAAATCAGTCAATGAATTTATGATAGTTGACGACAACGGTTTACTATTTGTTACGAGGTACTGGTAGAGCATTTTAATTTGATGATTTTAATTTAGTTTTTTTCAACGAAATATCAATTTAACCAAACTACTGCACCATTTTAACACACGATAATTTAATATTGTACCCTGACTTTTATCTTGGACCACACTTTTACACAAGCAATATCCTAAATCAGTCGATTTCTTTGTTTCATTAGTACAATTTGCTCAGTACAACGCAGCAACCATGCGTGAGTGTAAAAGATTTAGACGATTGTTATCTTGATTTCTTGCAAAACCACTACTCTAAAGCGTTTAACAAATGCAAGTAAGTATCTTACTAAAACAAATAGAGTTCCACTGCAGTGCCTCTGACAATCTTGCGGAGTAAATTTTTCACTCTTTGATCTAATTCGAATTCGCTGAGCGAAATAATCACCAAGCGTACTACGTTAATCTTGGTGATACAAATCATGCTCGTATGCTGACTGGGTAATCTTAATCACGTAAGTCATCTTAAATTGTAGTCCAAACTTTTCTATTACTAACAACCAAAAACAACGACATTCTCGTGATTAATTGCCACGCACACACAAAATTCTTCGAGCATTTGCGGTGTGTGCTCTAAAGATGTTGTGTTGGAATAAGTAACTGTATTTGCCAAAAATTATGCGTATGTCTTATTTCATTCAGATTTCCGTTTATGACAAAATCTTCAGATTTACCAGATTGTCTGCCAACGAAGGAAATTGCTAAAATTTTGTATAATAATATGCTGGAATTTGATGGTGTTTCCCCCAAGACAACCTGTAGCAATAAATGTACACAATACGTATATCACACGACAGTGAATACTGTGAACATTGACGATACAGAAATACGTCTTAGTATGCCTTCAAGTTATATTCGCGTAATGAGCGAACGATATGCTTACGATTTCATTTCATTGCTGTGCGATATCGGAGGAAATCTTGGTCTTTTCTTGGGCCTCTCTAGTTTGGGGGTCACAGAAATAATATTCCGATGTTTAGTTCTACTGCATTGCAAAAGAAAATTGTTTTTTATATCAAAAAACTCTTTGAATGCTAAGATTATTAAATCGTTAAAATCCGAAATCAGTACAAATATTAAAACTAGGGTTAAGCCAACTTTGGATAAAAGCACACCGCGTATTTACAGAATGTGGCATTGTAAATTATTCAAAGTAATTATGTTTTGGATCTTCATATATCAAACTTACGACCGCGTAATGCATTATTTCGAATATCCTACTACATTTTCTGTCGAGTTAGCTGTAAATGATGCACCCGATCTGCCATCTCAAGTATATTGTTTGAGTTCGAGTCAATTGTTCATATTAAAGAAAAAGCTTACAAACAAAAAAATCACTACTATTAACAACAACAATAATCTCGTTGATTTATTCGACGTGCCATTATCTCAAACTAAAGCTGAACTGTGGTCAATCGCCCCAAATGAATCAGACTATCCTCATGTAAGACATGGATCCTGCCCTTATCATTCGCGACATCTTAATTATTTTTGTCTTCTAGCCTGACAATTACTCAACATCATACACGGCTAATTTTGAAAATTGCATTCAAGTTTCCGCGGGCATATGTAAGAAAATACAGAATTGATTCAAAAACTATTATTTCATTGCCACCTTGGTTATTTATAGCGATTATCATGAACACAAGAATGTTTCAGTGCCATTTCACAGTAATAATAATAATTCAAAATGCGTGTTCTATTTTATTAATCAAAATTGCGGTTGGTATTTGTAGAGCATTGCTATACCACCAGAACACAGTTTTGGTTTAAGAAACCATTTTATTTTTAATTGCGGATACCACAACGTCGTGAAATATAACCGACAAATGGTAAAATTTTATATAAATGGTGATGAGATCTAACCTTTCAATTCGTTCAATAACAGATAATCAGACAAAATACCAGCGTTAAACCATGTACATCTAGCAACGTAACGAATAATTGTGTTACAAACTGCTACGTTTCGAAGTTAGCGGGAAAAAATATTTCATGCAGGTTATTGGCACAAATTGGTTTGAAATTATTTGTTACAGTACTAATGAAAATATTTACATTTCAGTTTACCATTCATGAAAATATCCAATAGATCACCCTGCGAATCGTCTGTTACTACAAGAAGAGTCATAGACGAGCACTTAGATACGTTTCTGCGTACCGATTCAGTGCGTGATTGCGCGTGTAAACCTCAATGTAATGAACGCTTATACACCTTTACCCACGTTTTTTCAAAAATAATTGGATCATTTACACAAATTACATTTGATCAACAAACACAATTTTGCGAGATTTTGAAAGAACAATTTTCATTTCCCATTGAAAAATTATTTTGTGACATTGGTTCAAATTTGGGTATTTTCACCGGCATTTCCTTACTAACAACTTTTCAATTACTTTTCAGTTTAAGCAACTCTTTAATCAAACACAGTTCTGCAAAGTAATTAACATTTTTTCAGCACGATCAACACGTTATAAAATATACGTGGCACCATAATATTATTTCCACGGAACTTCATATTATCCTAAGTCCGACTCGATAATACAGTAACTAAAGAAAATAAGCAAAACTTGATTTGTTTACAATTGGTTTTCAATAATTTCCACAAGTAGAATGTGGTATTAGTGTTTATGTTTGATCCAGCTTAACTCGATTTTCAAAATTTAAATCAAGTTAACCGGGATAAATGATGTACCACCACGTATTATTCATGTAACATATTTAAAATGACAATTATTGTTGCAATTCTTATTGCAACTACTGTTTCTCAAATAAAAATAAAATACCAACCACTTACTGTATATGCCGGGTATTTACTGTAGTTGTTTACAAATAATTTAACTTAAATCAAAGCAACTGATATTCAATTAATCTTAAATTTCGTTTAAACATTAACTGTAAATTGTAACCAAAGTCACTCTTTGTCAATAAAATTAAATTCGAAATTGTTCTGTACCAAAACATGGCCTTAGTAGAATTCTCTCCAGTAAAAAAGTACCGAGAATGGTAATTTTTTCACAAAAACAACTAACCGTGTTCCGTGAGTAATAAATAAATCCCTTCATTTTGAAGGGCGTTAAGTCGCCCGTCTTAGACCGCCTGAAATAATTTTGGTCCGCCTCGCTCTAACGTTAGAGCGAGGTAGACTAACGTTACAGACATTGATTAATTTGACAAATTCAATATTAATTATATTAAGACATCGTTACGCCTGTTCTTTAACATAGGGGAAAATTGATAACGACGTCGTAAAGTGCTTAAGACGTCTTTTAAAATCTTAAAATTTCACGCAACCATGCCACTAATTCTCACAAGGGTAGCTGTTTCAGCACGGTCATAAAAGAATTCGTTTATGACTGTGGTTTTGGTATGAAGTCGCAGTTTTTTTTTTATAATTTTACTCGTAATCAATCTCAACTCAACACCAACCCGATGACAGTAAAATTTCAAAATCAAAATCTTAATTAAAACACTGCAAAATGAATGTTAACAAATCACTCTAACACATCAAGACCGAAAATTTTTTTTCAAGTATGGACTAAATAAATAAACGCGAATTAAAAACAATTGATCTTATCTAAACAAATTTCTACACTAATTAACAAAAATATTCAAATTACCAAACAAAAAAATCACATCCGTGTTAAATTAATCAATGTAAGTTTGGCTGGGATTCTGGACAAATTCAATCAATCGAGTTGATTGGTTCAACCGACTATCAATATCCGCATTCCCCCACTTTTTGACGATGGAACTAAGTTCCTCCGTGTCCACGAGACCTTTCGCAATATCGATGAAATGAAATAGCTGATCGTAACTCATTAACGGAAATTGTTGCGAATATTTAACGTCAACCACGTGCGTCAATTCGAACCATTGCACATCGGACTTCAATTCTGGGTAATCATACAAATTCGCTACATTCCAAAGAGTAACGTAATTGTCAATCGACAAAAGACCGGTGAGCATTTTCATACACGTATTAAACAACATCGTCAGCTGCATCAAGTGGGATATTTCGACGATTTCACGAAGAATATTGCCGTTACGTCGCACGTTCAGCGGAATTTTCTTCCCATAAACGTGGGAAAGTACCGTTTTCATCGCGTCCACGGAATAGAAAGAAAAATCGACAGTCTTTGTAATCGATTCTCGCATACTCGAATTGAACATGGCGCGAAAATAAACGCTGCGTGTTTTCAATATCGAGCGATGCGCAAAAATATTTCCATTCCAGCACCGCACTTTGATATTTCGTCGTAACGGTTTCATCGACTTTTTTAAGCCGTGACACGTCGGCAGACGATGATTAATCGGTCGGCAACGCATACCGACAACCGAAAAAGCAAAATTTCGAAAAATCACGAAATCTAATTGAAGTAAGAGTAACAGCTAAATTATACTACAGTATCACTAAGACTACTGAAGTCGAATGCGTCACTCTCATTCTTCGTACATTCAATATATATTGTATGACCAGCAGCGGCTATTTATTATTAACAACCAATCAGCGACCAAACCAACTACATTTCGGGAGTAGATGCAGACATGCAGAATACTAAAACGCTACAATTTTAAAATTCGTCCGCTTACACAAAGTATAATTTCATCATACAGTATACAGAAATAAAAATTTCCAAATTACAAAAAAAGAAAATATTCGTAATAAAATAATTCAATACAGGTTATGAAGAGTGCGTGCGAAATATTTACA